>OX463860.1:16333376-16500876 GCA_949825065.1 Odontocerum albicorne | reverse complement strand
GTCACTCCCTTATTTAAGGATGCTACCATAAACATGCATACATACCATCGCGCAATTTCCTTGCTAAGGCAGGCAGAGAGGACAGAACTCCAGGCTTTTCTATCTCGACCCACATCGTTTGCCTCTTCTATATCCATACACCTCATCCAAATACTACAATTTCGTTTACGACTACGTTTCCTTCTTTCAATATATAATTCGCTGTATCCGACCATGCTTCCCTTGGTCTTCCTCTACTCTGTTTTCTTCGACTAATTTGTAAGAATATTTACTTTAAATACTAAATTATTTAGTAAAAAATAGTTATGATTTATTATTTAGTGTCCGATCATTAATTCGGTGAATTTTAATTCATGGTTTGGACGAATACACCATCATACATTTCTTGTTGTATCATTAAATATTCCACCTCTCCCAGTATTAGTTTCTCTATAAATTTTATTTGGGGGCGTCTTATAAATGGGCCACGAGCCGAAACCCCTAACATCAAGAATTACTTACGTCTTCATACAAAACGATAAAGAATAATCTGGAAAATATTGTGATTACAAAGTTGAAACTTTTATTATTGGTTTATTAGAGAGCGAATATGTACAGAGTAACATTGATAAGCTGGTTCGGCTGAGTAGAAATATGAACAGAGTAACATTAATAAGCTGGTTCGGCTGAGTAGAAATATGAACAGAGTAACATTAATAAGCTGGTTCGGCTGAGTAGAAATATGAACAGAGTAACATTAATAAGCTGGTTCGGGTGAGTAGAAATAATGAACGAGGAAAGATTTACAAATATAATCCATACAAATAGTATAGAAGCTACGATGAGTTTTGGAAGACCTTGAAAAACGAGGAATTAATAATTTAATCAAATTCTGAAAGAGGGAATAACCTTTATAATAGAGAGCGTATGCATGTCGAGGCGCATGGACGTGGCAGAAACGAAAGATGTGTGCCAGGATAGAATCAAGTGGAAATATGGTGTATCTGTATATCTCAATAGGAACATGACGCAATGTTGAAAATGATAATAAGAGAGCGGTTATTTCACCATTTGATGTAACAATCTTGTTTTTTCAATTATCAATAAAATTAGCTATTTATTTTCAGTTCGTTGCATTTTTCTTTTGCAGAGTAAGTCTGCTCTGTAAAAGACAGAACACTAATCTGTTAGTAGAAGTGCACAGTACTTTATTCTCCTGCCTTGCATCACGTATCCCCATTCTTGACCGGTCGCTGTCCGCCGGACTGCTATTTGGTTCGTGCTTCATCATTTTGATGAGATTATAATATTATATGGCTCCTTCGTATTACGAGTATGTTGTTATTTGGAAACACTCGTTTCTTCCCCCATCGACACGTCCCTCTAGCGACCAGGAACGGCTCTGGCGTCTAGGCCATGAAACGTGACTCCTTCTGTGTTTTATCGTTTTTCCGTTCGGGGCTTTATTGCACTTTTATTGTATTTTCGATTGTCTTCAATTTATCAAACATTTTTATCGTATATTCATAGAAAAGTTCAGTTTTTCCTTCAATATTTGCGTGACAAATTTAACATTTCATATAACCGTTATGACAAAAATGAATGAATACATGAAGATCTTAGTACGCTCGTTTTAATGTACACACATTTTTGGCAATTTCAATTAATTCTTAAGACATTTATAAATCTTTGATATCTGTCAAAACACATAATGACCTCTTTTTCCTAGTTGGTAAGACGCCTGTCTTCTACTCCGGGATTGCGGGTTCGATTCCTGTTGAAACCCAGATTCAACAAAATGGATTCCAGTTTAGTTTTCATTAAAGGCCTGTTTAACGTCTTTCTAGTTGTTGGAAGCGATTGGCAATACACCCACCAGGTTATATGGTATACAACGGAAGCGTGATCAATTAAAACAAAACTTGAATATTATAACTATTAACATAAAAGAAATATTCAAATATATTAACAACAATTGTTTAACTGCTCTTCAGATAAATGTTCACCAATCGTTGTTTAACTGCTCTCCAGATAAATGTTCACCAATCGTTGCGATGCACTTAATTGTAAGATTTTATGTATTTTAGTATTAAAAAAAATGTTGAACAAATATTTATCTTTATTCTTAACTTGATATTTTTTATCCATTGATTTTTAAGTAAACTTTGAATTAACTATACATTTGGCATATTTTGGTGATTAAAATAATTAATTTGCTAAGGGTGTTGTGTTCTTAAAACGATAATTTTTTTTTAAGATTGTTTAAAAAAATTAAAGAACTGTTTAGTAAAATTATTAAAACTTCAAATTTTTACTGAACTATTATATAATACGTTCCTGCAAGTTACGTATACTTGAACCCTCGTCCCTCTTTCCAACAATTAGAAGCAACCTCCCACCTATCCCTCTGAAGCATGCAAACATTTTCACAATCTGTTTTTCTCAGTTTTTCTCCGCTCTTATTTTTTTGTCTTTTCTCTTTTTTTCTCCATGGAAGATTTGTGAGGCCAGGCGATTTTCAAACATTCTAATAATATGCCCGACATGCCGTTTCAAAGGGACTCCGTTTTATTTAAGGGGGTTATAACTTATTTTCTTTTTCACATCCCATTATTTACATTAAAGTGAAACATTTTTATTTTCTATTTAGTATGTTGTCTTTACTTACATTTCATTCATTTATTTATCCATTTATCTCGTATTTAATAATGTTTTTATTTTGAAGAATTGTTTTTTTATTTTTATGAATCCGTTCGTATAAAATTTAACAAAAAATACGGTATTGAATGATCGAAATTTTAAATGATCTACCTTATAAAAGATCCTTGTTGGTAAAATATATTTCGTTCAATGTTGTGACGGATTCGATTCCCGTTGGTAACGAATTTATTCAAAATCAGTTCCTGTGTGGTTTTCACTAAATGGTTCTGATATCCTTCTGGTTGATTGGAAGTTATTGCCACATGGTAAAAAGCCCACCAGGTATAATATAGGTAATCCTCCAGATTGCTACACGTTGAATATTATACTCAGACTTTAAAATATTATAAACAACTACGAAATTTTGTAATACATAATATCAAGTCGAATAAGTTTGAAAGGATCTTATAAATATTAAGCGCATGTTATTTATAATAAAAATTAAAAGTTAATCGAAATGAAAGCTCACCTAGACCACCGTTTTATTCATATTTATTTTTACTATAAAAGATGTGTCATTGTTTCCAATTGTGCTCATCGGTGTTTTATGAAGCAACAATTAATCGTTGTGATAGAGTAACTTTGTTTAGATTTGATATTTGAATTATCGTTGAATTATTTAATACTTTTTATAACGTCTCGGATGGTGAAGATCGAGTTTCGGTATGTTTTTTTTATTTTTTTATTAAACAAAGTAAATCATTGTACAAACATTTGTCAAGGCTATACCTATATACAAATTTATTACTTAACTAATCTTAATTATATGTTATAATTTTGGACGTACTGAATCTTATTTTGCTACATATCATTTTATTTTATTTATTCAATCTTAATATATGAGGTCTTAGAAATAATTAACACCTACATACTACTTATAACTAGATAACAATTCTTACACTAATTATTTAGCAAAAACAAGTCCACTCGTTCAGGCTACTTGTATTCCATCACATTCACTCAGACCTTGGTCGTCCCAGCTAATACTGTAGGTGGACTAGTCAGGCAACAGATAATGCTTCGGGAGCTTGTACTTATAACGGAAGGGTAGGTCGGATTTACTCTCGTAAGCCCCCAGGGCAGCGACTAAAGGATTGCTGTGATTTTGTTGGCTTTTATAGAACTTCACGGTCCAAGCGAGGATGTGGTGTTGTAGGGTTTCTTCTCTCTGTTCGGCGTGAAGTCGGGTAAGGTTTGTTCTGGGATGGGTGTTAAAAGATATCTTGAATGCCTTGTTCTGCACTCTCTGGAGTTTCAGGTGGTCCGTGTTGCTCACGCTACCCCAAACGGGTGCAGCATAGGTCAAGATAGTCGGTATGTGTTCGTAAATACTTATTTTCGGCAGCCGATTGTACGAATGATATTTATATCTCGATTGTAGCATCTAGAATTTATATATTCAAATCTCACTCTAAATCTGTTTTCAAAAATTTTAAAAATATATCTCGAAATCGACAGCGCATGAATAAATAAATTAATATAAAAAATCTTCCGTTGAAGCAATTGTGTCACTTTTTAAATCATAAACGTATAGTATATTTTCCTGTTAATCTAAGTGTTTATTACGCCCGTATATTCGTATATTCATGATATTGAAAATCAATTAACAGCATATGTTACGCACAGAAGTCGGCAAATGGCATAAATCACTCGAATAAAACATTCCCAACTCGGTGGTTAACGTTTGGATACGCACGGCGCACATGTACTCCGCACCGTGATGTAGATTTATGGTAATTTTTATCCAAATTACACAGTTAAACATTCGCAATGAAGAGATTAACCTGAAATATAATCTCAAGTTTGCGTGAAGTTTTCTTAATTGATTATTATTTTGCACAATTCTTAGTCACGTCGTTTTCAAAGTAGCTGTAAAATTAATTATTTTATTCAAAATTTTATGAAAGCGGCCATATCGATTATTTTAGTATTTTTTAATATCAAATATTAACTTCTCGATTTTCCCTTTGACATTGCAATTATTTGTTACTTATCCGAAAGACTGGTGTCTTACCAACAAGGCTAAGGCTTATGGTAGTTCATTCTGATTAAATATATATTTTTTTTTATTTCGATTTGCCGCTAATGAAATTCCTAGAATATAATTTCTACCTTCATTTGAATCCCAAAAGATTAATATCCTTTTTGAGAAGCGCTATTAACGCCTGAAGATAATTTGCATAAATATACAATAATATTCAATTTTAATTGCTTAACTTTCCGTTATGACGTCTTAACTTTGGAGGTTTCGATCTGTGACGTCACTCAGTTAAACTATTGCATGACGTTAACTGTGAAAGAAAGCCTATAAACGGCTGTGAAAGAGAAAAATAGATTGTAAATGATCGCCGTGGCGTTGAAACTCCAACCCGAACAAGAATGGTGGTAAAGAAAATGAATTATTTGATTGAAAACGATTTTTCCCCTTTCAATCAAATCATTTAACCTAAGGTGAATGTCGATTTCCATGGTCTTTGAATTCCGAAATAAATCTTGTTTTTTTTAACGAACCAGAAATGTTTGTAACTTGACTGTGCAAGGTTATTGTATAAAATATTATCAATTTAGTTACGACTTCCGTGGCCTAGTTGATAAGACGCCTGTCTTCCAACCTAGAGGTTGCGGATTCGATTCCTTTTTAGTATAATTTTGTGCTATCCTGTAAACTGGTTCATTTTAAATGTTATTTATACAATAAAATATTATACATGCCTATTTTAAATATCGCGATTCACATCTTTCGCATATTCTACATCCATACGCATTTTCATACAATTTCTTCTATTTCTCTAATTTTCAACATTTTCTTTCGAAATATCGTTCAGTTGACCAACCATACTTTCTTTGGTCTTCCACTACCGCGCCTTTCATTCACATTTGTTTTTTTTAATATTTTATTAGTATTTGTTTGTTCATTCT
Organism: Odontocerum albicorne; assembly: GCA_949825065.1. Taxonomy (NCBI): domain Eukaryota; kingdom Metazoa; phylum Arthropoda; class Insecta; order Trichoptera; family Odontoceridae; genus Odontocerum; species Odontocerum albicorne. Next base: position 16,495,278 of record OX463860.1, on the reverse strand, counting down.
TTCTACATATCCAAACCATATTTGAGTGCTTTTCGTCATCTTATTTAATACATCAGTTTTATGTCAATATTCATCCCAAATCACTGAATTACGTATTGTGTCATACATTGGTCAGCCAATGTTTTCTCCTAAGTGCACGCATTTCTACATCATTTATTGGGTTCGTTTCATTTCCATACATCAAAGTGGTGTTAGAATACTTTTACATTTATTTATTTTATACCATAAAACATATAGAGGATTAAAATAAAGTGTTTTATTAATATGTTCCATTAATGGTCAGTTTATATGTTTTATCAACACGTAGGTAGATAGTTGAAATATCAAAGGTAAAAACAGCAGTCACATACCTACCGCACAGTCGACGATACATCCCGATATCCCACACGCGCCTCTCGCCACCATCCCGACTTTTCACCCTCATCCCCCTCTTACTTATGTGTGGAGTCGCAATAATAGGTTTGTGTTGTTGGATGGATCCTACAGTTCCGGCGATAATTTGTATTCCGGGAGAGTGTTCCCGCCTAATGGAGACCGCTCTGGTCCGCAATCTCTTGATTTATAGAGCCGCGATCCTCTCTTCTTCTCGCGCGAGATCTTTTCCCTGTTTCCTCATTTTTTCTTTCACCTTCTACTTCTACCCACCCCCGCTTGAAATCCAATTGCCGTTGGACGTTTTCATTAATGCGTACGAAATGGCGTTATGATACGTGACTGCGTGCGTGATTTAAAAAAAACATCAGTGTAAATTTACTTGCGCGTGAAATTGGATTTCAATTCGCTAATATACACGGAGGCAGCTTTTTTTCGCTCCATTTAATGGAAAATGTATAATATTATATATATTTGGCGTCTTGCGTTTTATCCAATGATATATTTTGACTTTGACTTTTTAGCACAACACGCTACGCCCCTTGATATGTTTGAGTAGAACTTGCGGGGTTCGGTTCAGTTTGTATTTCGAGACTGTATACCTTGACGGACCCGATATGTTGGAATAGAACTTGCGGGCTTCGGTTCAGTTTGTATTTAAGAACTATTTACCTTGACAGACCCAATATGTTTGAATAGAACTTGCGGACTTCGGTTCAGTTTGTATTTAGATAATGTATAGTTTGACAGACCCGTTAAAAATATTATTATGTTTCATACTTTTTCTTATAATAATTATAATAGAAGTGCAATATATATAGCGCCGTTTAGAACGCTGTTACTCGGGATTCGAACCCACCATTATTGATGTACGAGTATAAACGTCATTTGTAAGGCTAGTAGGTAGGGCTTGTAATAGCTGCTGCCATTAGATTAGGAACTTTTCCACATCTGTATATGTTTAGAAAAACGTATTTGGTAAGAAAACCGCAGAAAAATGACTAAAAGAAGACGACTTACAAAGGAAGCTTTTTAAATCTTCTGATACGAGTATATGATAGTAACACATCTGGTTTTAGGTGGACTGCAGTGTTCATATACGATTATAAATTTTATTAAGATGTCCCCAAAAAGGCTTGTTTTCAAATGCTTGTTGCAATAACAAAATAAACACGTCGAAATTGATGAAAAATACGAGTATACTGGTATCGACTAGAACCCTTCTAGAAATAGACTATACATAATGGAATATCCAAAAATCCAATTAATCATAATTTATTTTCAAAAATCAAATAAAATCGAATGACGTGTGGCGACTACAGCAACGCCCGAGCATATACATACAAGTTCTTGTTTCATGTGATACCCTTCAATATATCCGAATTGATCATTCAGACATGTTGAAGAACGTGGCCGAGCGGCAATATTGTCTTCGGTCCCAGTAATCGAGCCTTTTGGTTAAGAACCACTGGAATATGCATGTAACTCGTGGTTCGTCATTGAACATGTTGTCATCACTATCGCACGTGGCAACGTTAATCACATACTCTTTTCCCAGATTGATGTTTTTTTTCTGTTTTTTTTTGTTCGATATTTAGTCCGGCATCAAACCCAAAACTTCCGGGTGGAAATCACGCGTCCTCTTACTCATTAAGCTACGTAGATCGTCTATCGTAAGTATCTTCTATAAATATGTTGTGTGACACTATTTATAAAAAGATAAATATTTAACTTGTATAACCCTATTTCGGTATGATATACTATTCTTACTGCGTTTTTCTATTTTATAAATGTCAGCATCATTATCGTCATCACCTTTGTATCTAATGTTGTATAAATGCCTCCCGACCAATCTGCGTATTATTAAAAAAAATCTTAAACATCTAGATAGAAAACATCAATTTGCTTATTGGTTGCTTTATTTATCACATTTAAGCAAACAAATATTTTATTGAAATTTCTACTGTTGATGAATGATTGCTTAAAAATATATTTCAAGATATATCACACAGCTAAAATACTCGCAGTTCACAGAGAAATTATTCATCCAGATGCTTGCTCTCTTGAACAGAGCATTTTCTAGTTTTCCCGCTGACCCGATGGGGAATAGTTAAATAATAACATGGGTGAAACAAGTGAGAAGTCATTGATCAAAGTGTAATCGGAAACTTCCCCCTTCTGTGCTCGGTGTGAGACCCTTGTCAAACCTGATATAAGAGCGGAGTTACGAGGAAATAATGTGCAACCCAGGAGTCAGCGAACGTTCGATGTCATACATGTTTTGTAGTCGAACGTATTCCCTTCCTTAGCAGTTTCTCTTAAGTCAGTAAGTAATATTCATGATTAACTAAATTAAGTTTCACACTTATAGTTTTATTTTTTGTAAACAGTGGGATGGCCTGGAAATCTCCAAATAGGAATTGAGAGAACCAAGTACAACATGGGAAAATTGGGAATGTTGCGGATGGATCGACTTTGTATCTGCGGTAAGGTGCTGTCCATGCGACACTTGCTGCTGTACCCGAGGATCCCGGTGTCTTAACACCGAATAGGACTTGATTAATCGAAAGCCCACTTCTTTCCAAGTGGTAGAAGGCTACCGTTGACAAGATAAAGAAGACTACGCTTTTTAATTAGATAAAGCGCGTTCTCTGACGTGGAAAATAAAAACTTCTTACCTGGAGACCAACTTCCTTGGCAAATACTCGTACAAGTGACAAGAAGTAAAGCGAACACGCAAAGATGGCGTTTCGTGAACGAAAGTAGCATTTTGGGATTATACAGGACTCACAGCAAATGGGAACTTGACTGGACATTGGAACTACATGCTCGGCTCAAGATCTGATTGATTCGAATGATATGACGATCTCTGTTGACTCCAACTGGAAACCCGTGACATAGATAGTAATTAATATTCTTTGGTATTATTAGATTGTAACTGGTACGGACACAGTAATTAATGAATAATTGTGGTCAAGTAGCTTTTATTATTTATGTCTTTACAGTTGGAAAATTAATAATCGATAATGCTCTTATACAGCTCACAAATAATATTCCAACTCAGTTAATTTCACATATCCACTGTTCCATTTTTATATATATTACAGTTGTTGAGTATTATTTTTATTCGTGTCAATCTTACCAGTGGTTTTGAATGTGATGATTCTGATCGCCTTGGTTATATTATATATTGCATTCACAGCGTATCCTGCCTGTCTCGTTCGGTAGTTAACATCATAAGTCATTTGTTTAAATATGTCATACTTGATGGATATCGAGCACATCTTCGTATGCCAGCTACTCTTCCTAATAACTTATACAAGTATGTCTAAAACATATCCGAATTCATAATTAATGTTTGGAGTTATGCTTTACTATATTTTAAATATTTACTAAAATATTAATTTACAAAGCAAAATAAACTATTTGTTTGTTTTAAAAATAACAGTCAATCCCAATATCTATTTTTAAGGAAACTTAAAAGTTTTAATGTTTGCCTACCCCTGACATAGCCAATCCGTGCTCGGACTTGAGCTCAAAACGGCGAGGAAGCATTAACTGACTGCCGATAAGATAGGCCCGATATTATGTAAAGTGGATGAACCTTCGTTTGGGAACCATGTACGAATACGAAATCGGAGGAATTTTGTTGACATCTCCTGTCAAACAGTGCGTCGCGGCGGTAGTTAGTATATTAGATTACTGAATGATAAGTCGTATTAAATTGTTTGTTTGTTGTGAAAGGGAATCCATCCCATCCCTTGTTGCTTTTTAATCTTCTTTTTTTTATTTTTATCTTTTTGCTACTCGTGTTTCCTTCAGAATATAAATTAAGTTGATTTTATTTCCGTGGTCGAATAGTAGTATTTATCACTGTCTGGCGGGTTTATTGTTCATATGACAATATCCTCCAACCAGAAATATGTTATAGATGCCTGAAGTGAAAACAAGACTAGAACCTTTTTAAAAATTAATTAGGTTCCATCGGAAATCGAACTCGTAACGCTTTTGTCAGAAGATAGGTGCCTTGTCAACTAGGCCACGGGGGTTTCCAAGTTGATGCATGAATGTATAATTTAAAAAAAAATTATTGATACGTTTTTGATTTTATAATATTGTAAAGGTAAGTATTCTTATCCCGTTTTTAATTTTGTTTTTAATATATTTGAGAACTTACATACTCGTACATGTCATATACCCTGGTCTTTGCGGAGTTGGCAGAGAGAACAAGTCTTCATACTTTTCTCTCCAAACACTCAACTTTTGTATCTCTCGAATTCGTACATCTTATCATGCAATCTTCTATAAACATTCTACGTTGAGACATTTTCACGCACATGTTTCGTCTTTCTTTCCATTTCTTCACAAATATTCCACGTTTCAAGCTCATTTCTATCATTTTCTCATCGCCATCATAAGCGTCCCAATAATAATTCGATATATTTATAGTACAGAGAGTATCAGTCGATGAAATGTGATATGGAAAGCGTGGTGCCCTTTTACAAAAGCGTCGGTGATGTCAGTGATGTGCTGACCTTTTGGCAGGGTGTAGTCACATTATGGTCTCTCGGGGGTGCGGCGCCCGGCCCTCGGCAGCCATTGGTAATGCGGTGGGTGCGTCTTGGCCATTAGCCTAATTAACACCGCTCTAAACCCCCTCCCAGTTGCGGATGGACGATGTTTGCCGCTCCCTGTTCGCGTGACGGACAATACCGTCTCGTGTGAGCAGGTGTTTAGCGATCTAATATCGCCATTGTTCCAATTATTGTTGAAATTTCTACTATCATCCTCTTCATCAAGTTTTTCTAATATCATCCTACTTGCGATTTTTCTACACTTTCCGAAGCACTCAAGATATATTATCGTTTTATACCTACATATATAATACTCGGTTTTTCTTCCCTTCGACGTATCCGAATTGGTTATATTTCTTCTATCGTATTCTTTCTCTCGCACAGTCGGATGTTCATGTTTCTCATCCATGATTCAGTCTCAGGTTGAATTTCCTCCAGTACCCAAGGAATGACCGACAATAAGTCCAGCCCACATGATCACAACGTGGAATCAATTTATCTCCACTCGCACAAGGCATATGCTCTGACACTGCGGTCACATCTAAGACGATCATCACATCAGGCACTTACTTAAGGAGATAGAGCGTCTGTGTTTAGAATTACTGGAGTATGCACGGTTTTTTTATCTCACGTATTATTAATACTACTCAATATGTAAAAAGGCGACAATAGTCATTCACATCTAGCACTGGCGGGTTTCGTTCACAGGTGAACACTTTGACCAGATTGGGACGTCCCATTATTTCTATTTTTTCGACTCCATCTCGATAACTTTGCTTTAAATCTCAAAGTTTTTATTATTCTGTATATTTTGTTTTGCTAGGTATTCTGTATTTTATTCTTTCTTTATTCAATCTTCAACAGTTGAAAAAATGTCAAGAGAAATATTTATTTATTTATTTTTTCAAAACAGGCTTAGCCCAATTACATTGAAAAATACAAGACATTAAAAAAGAAGAAAAATTACAGGGAAAATTTTTTTTTTTTTAAATTATATAAAATAAAAAATAATGCATATGTATACAAACGAGTATTTACACACAAACGTATGTTACATATATATTCAGTCACTTGAGTATGTTGATGAGTGCTTTCTAACGCGCTTAATCTAAGAAGAAAATTTACTTTTGCTTTTGGTAATGTGATATGAAATATGTCAATATCCGAAGCAGTCCCGTTAAGAAGAGTTAAGGTCCTTCCAACAGGCATAGCGGCTGGAAGACCCGTTCTTGCGTATGTTATTGAGAACAGTTCCTGCCGGCGCAGTCTAGTGTAATTGTTAGGAACATTTAACGCTAATCTTTGTAGTAATGCTGGACAGCTCACAACTCCTCGAACGAGTTTGACAACGTATACCAGGAGACGTAGATCTCTTCTTACGCTCAAGGAGTTATACCCGAGCATGCCCAGCAGAAACTGCGTAGGATATAGCCACGGATAGACACCAAATTCACTCATGTAGAGATATCGTAGATATTTTTTTTGTACTTTCTCCACCATGAGCGAGTTCTGCGCCCCCACCGGGCTCCAAATGCAAGCATTGCTTTCTAGTTTGCTACGGATCAATGAATTAAACAACGTTTTGAGCACCAATTGGTTTTCAAACGACTTAGAGATTCTCATAACAAATCCTAGAGTTTTATAAGCTAAGTTGCACATAACTTCTATGTGAGGACCAAACGCGAGATTGCTGTGGAACAAGACACCCAGATCTTTAATATTATATGGGTATAGGTATAGATTCTAGTGTATATCTATGGAATTTCAAGACGTGTGAGCGATGATACGACATAATTTTGCACTTTGATGCATTGAAATATAATTTATTATTGTGGCTCCACTCACAAACGTTGTTGAGATCTGACTGTAGGTCTAAGCAGTCGGTATAAGAACGAATTTTTTTAAAGATTTTGAGGTCATCAGCAAATAGAAGAAACGTGGATTTTTTTATAACTCTACCTATATCATTAATAAAAATAAGAAATAAGGTAGGTCCAAGATTAGACCCCTGCGGAACACCTGAGTAGGCAGTGAAGTAATCGGAGTTGTAGATTCCATGTGAAACAAATTGTTTTCTATCTGTAAGATAATCTGACAGTAGCCTTAGTAAGTTACCTGGGATCCCAAGTTCACTCATTTTTTCTAATATAATATAGATTCTGAAGGCCGTGAGTTATATGATCAAATCCTATAAATGATAAATTGAAACCATCATTGATTTTCTCGGCTTTTTTCTACTAGTTGAAAATGCTTTTCGGAGTTGCTGTATTGAGTTGACTTAAAACTAGTGGAAAACAGCCGTGAAAACATACTCATAGATGGTTTCAATTCACCATTTCAAGGATTTATCATTTTAAGAAAACAGTCTGAATGTGGTGTAAATTATATTTTTTTTCGGTTTTTTAATATTATCGTAACATTCTAAACGTTTATCGATTCTTTAAGTCGTGTATTTGTGGTTGTTAACAAAACCATGAGAACAGTGTTAAAAATATTTATTTTCACATGGAATCTTGGGTCATTCGCTTCTTTGTGTTTATTTTCAGAGTAATAACCTTACAAGTCCCATTAATAATTCAAGAATATTTCAGCTTTAAGTCAACGCCCCTAACTGTTAAAAATTTTGGGAATATGCGTTCGTATCCATCTCCTCCGCTATTTTAAACATAATTTTGCCAAAAAAAAAAACATTCCGTGGTCGTTGTATGTAACACAATACCGTAATAATGTAATGTGATCAGTGTAATAATAAAACATTACATCATCGTCTGTTCCAAGTTCCTTCTCAGATCTCTTGCTCCGAAGGTATCCACCGTCTCTGCTGCTCTCCGGAGCGTGGTGGCAGCGCAGCGCAAGCCGACTGTGAAGTTCCCTGCTCCCGCGATCAATTAGTCACACGTTCTCCACCGCACCGTCCCTTGTGGAGTATGTCGATCTGTTGTATGGTGCCACATTATCATGTGCCATTAAACTTAATTGCCGTGTCCATTAATGTTGTGAAGGTATCTCTGACAATGTAAATTTCTTTTCAAATTTCACCTTATACATTATACAAATTTCATTATAACTTGTATGTTATTTTGGTGTAATTTGATAATGAATCGTTTACCTTTTCTTGTCCAACACTTCGTATATCTTATTAAGATTAATGTTTTCTGTGAGTTTTTTTTTATTTTACGTGCCTCAAATGTAAAACTGTGCCGTTACTTTCCATTTGAACACTTAAATAAATAAATATATGTTTATTGATAGCAACGTATTATGTACATATATGATATACATATGTATATCATGAAATAACATATATATTTTAAGATCATGTCGAAGAGAGCTATCAAAAGATCTGGGCTCATCTCATAACGTCTCCCCAGTCGATACACACCCCCACCAATAGAGACTAGCCCGTCTGCGAAGACATCGGATGTTTTCCGCCGTTATCCCCTCACACTTCACGTATCCACCGATCACTAGGGAATATTTTTGCTACTTGTTAATAATGACGGAAGTAGTTTTTTTTTTCTAAATGACTGTGCTTGTCTTTATGCTGCTTCATATTGTCGTCGTGTTGCTGCGTTTCTAGGATCTCGCTTGCTCGTTGTGATTGATGCGACAGCCCCTTTACTAGGTTAGTCAAAAAGTTTTGAAAGCGACATCTATGGAGCAGTAGAAAACCAAAATTTGTACGCCATATTTAATATTTCATCTTTCATAAAAACGTACTCAAAATTTCATTTCGATCTGTCAATTCATTCTTTGTTTACAAGCCATTTGAAGTTGACGTGTCGGTGTATTTTTTAACAATGGAAAAATCCGAATATCGTGCAGTGATTAAATTCTTTGTTTTGGAAGGTTTATCGGCTACTGAGATCCATGCAAAGATGGTGAAAGTATTAAAGAAGTCTTCTCCTTCATTTCCAACCGTTCACCGATGGGTTTTGGAGTTTAAGCGTGGCCGTACAAGCGTTGAAGACGATCCACGCTCAGGACGTCCAAAAAGTGCATCAACACCAGAAATCATAGCGAAAATACAGGATATGGTTTTGAAAGATCATCGATCGACTGTGGATGTGATAGCTGACACCATAGGCATCTCACATGGAACAACATGGCCTATTTTGGCTGAAGTTTTGGGTTTCAAAAAACTGTGTGCACAATGGGTGCCGCATTTGCTAACAATGCAACAAAAACACGTTCGAATGCGACTTTCTGAGCAACATTTGGAGCAATTTCGAAAGGATAAAAAGGATTTTCTGCGTCGATTCATCACTATGGATGAGAGTTGGGTCTACCACCATGATCCTGAATCAAAACAAGAGGCTAAGGAGTGGTGTGAACCAGGCACTTTGGCTCCGAAGCGAGTTCGTGTCCAGAAATCGGCCAAGAAGGTGTTAGCGTCAGTTTTTTGGGATGCAAAAGGAATTTTATTGATAGATTATCTCCAAACTGGTAAGACAATCAACTCTGATTATTATTGTGACCTTTTGGACCAGTTGGATGAAAAAATTTGGGAAAAAAGACCCGGTTTGCAGAAGAAAAAAAATATTTTTCATCAAGACAATGCACCTGCTCACACAGCTCAAAAAACCATCGCGAAAATCAGTGAATTGGGGTACGAATTGTTGCAGCATCCACCCTATTCGCCAGATTTAGCTCCCTCTGACTTCTGGCTGTTCTCACACCTCAAAATATTCCTTCGTGGAAAGCATTTTTCATCAAACGAAGAGGTTATAGCCGTCGTAGAGGAGTATTTTGCAGGCCTTCCAGAAAGTCACTTCCGTGATGGGACAACAAAGTTGGAGGATCGTTGGACCAAGTGTATTGATCTTATGGGAGACTATACTGAGCAATTAAAGTGATTTCCCCCCAAAAAAAATGTATTTTCATTTCCGCTTTCAAAACTTTTTGACTAACCTAGTATGCTGCTTCATATTGTCGTCGTGTTGCTGTGTTTCTAGGGTCTCGCTTGCTCGTTGTGATTGATGCGACAGTCTCTTTTTTTAGCATTTTATACATAGTAGCAACGGTATAGAGTAAGGTTAAGGTAGAGTTATAGTGAATCTAATAATTGGGTTAAGAATCGAGCATTCTCACTCATTATAAACTGCTTTCTCCTCACTCATAAAATGCTTTCTCGTTTTGATATTTTTCTGTTTAATAATAATAATTAAGAATTAGAGTTCTACTGGATTATTTTGGGTGTCGTTGGATAGAAAAGTTTGGAGGTGTGTAGTCTCCGTCTACCCCGCAAGGGACACGGCGTGATGATATATATGTATATTTGAATTGTGAAAATTTATCAATTCCCCACAGACAATAAAATGATTTCCTCTTATTCATCGTTTGTTTTTCGCCTTAGTCACGAGTATATCAGTTCAGTTAGGATCACAACTAGCCCTTGGTTCCGTTTAAGTCTTCTGTTATACTTCTATATAAACCAGTTTTACAGTTTATAGTAATTTGAGTTATTCATCTTCAGAAATACAATTTTCCTTTACATATTACTGCCATACTTAAAATGTTTGTTTCATGAATTATCAAAATATTTAAAATCTTAGTCTTGATTTGTTCAGCTATGGTGATCTCCACACAGAAATAAAAAGTCAAGGATGTCTAAAATATGTGGTCTAGAATAATAAATACATGAGAATAGACAATAAGGTCAAAATTTCCAACGCGTGTGTGATGCCAATTACGATTTATAAAATAGAGTCTATAGCAGATGCAACAAAAACTAAAAGTATGCTTAGAACTAATGAAATGAAAACCCTCAGAGCTGTTGCAGGCAAAACACTTCGAGATAGAGTTCGAGACTCCCGTATCCGGGAACAACCCATCCGGGAACAGTGATGGGTAGGAACCGCACAAAATACTGACTAGTGCAAGTAGAAAGGGTGGATAACACAAGAGTTGCCTTTTGGGAATGCATGAAATACTCACTTGACATTAGTTCCCCAGAAAGATCTTAAAAAGACGTAAGGGTGGCTTGAAGACCACTTCTTAAGAGAGACAAACCTGATGACCACAGATCTAAATTCTTAAAGAAAGAAGATAATACTAACTTTAGACTTATTTTGTATATACTCTCCCTTATTCAAGAATGTTAGTTATTCTATTGATTAATTTTAAACGGTGTTTTCTTGATGGTGTACAGTGTTATTATGAAGCATTTAAACAAGCATTAAATGAGGAGAAAATAATTGAAATTCATATTTGTAATTAACGAACAAATAACTAACATAACCCTATTGACCCTTTGGGATTATTCTCACGTTAGATACGCTTTGTGCCTTTCTCACCCATAGTCCCAACAATTCCTCAATCTCCGAGATATTGTCATCTAATGACTGAGTGTATTGCCCTAAGCACTCGTGGTCATAATTATCTCTAGAATTGTCACGAGACATTCTTGCGTTGCATTCTTCTCACTGATATTTAGAAGATTCTAATTGATTCAACACTTCTGATAGCTCTCATTAACCACCGTGTCCACTTTTGTCTACCATCTTGTTGTCTACCGTAACATCATGACTGCATGCATCAAGAGATAATGTGTAATAATTATGGATCTTTCCTGGCGAGTGCGCGTTTAATTTATATTCTCGCCTTAGTTAGCACGCGACATCGTGATGTGTAATTATTTAATCTCGTTTTTAAGTGAAAACATCGCTAGATCAATTATTTTTCATTTAATTGAATTTCACTGCCTGATTTATTTAGTACCTATCAATCATATAATCGTCTATTTTGTCACGATATATATAATTCAAAGGGGCATTATGTTAGAGCAATGAACTTATTGATTTGTCAAACAACCAACATGTTACACGAGTTATCCACATTAGCAGGTTGACGTAAAGCTGTGTGTATCAATTAGTATAGGTTTTGTCAAGTTAGGCCGACACACTGCTTTGTTAATGAATTCTTCAAGAATAACTACGATGCTTCCTGTGTCTCAAAACATCGTATGATTTAGATCGTATTATATTGTTGCTGTATACATTACAACCTGGAGAGTTTATTGCCCTGTTCCAACGTCTTCCAACCAAACATAAATATGGAGTGAAAACGGATTTTTTTTTATAAAATTTTGTTTACTGACGAGTTTCGAACTAAATAATGTTAATTCTTACTGTTGTGCTTTATTCGTATGGCACTCCTTAAAATAACTGAACTAGGTATTTTGTACATATTGAAGAGATACTATGTATAATAAGACAACATTGTCTTCGGCCCCATTAATCGAGCCACCGGGCTTAGAGGCACTGAGTAGACACGGAAGTCGTAGTTCGTCATCACACGTTTTGACAGTACCACCGCAAATGAATATGCAACGTCTCTCGTTCGTGTTTAGTTCGCGTTAGTGTCATAACCATATGAGTTCTTACCAGATTGGGACCTTTCTTTTGTTTTTTTCGGGTACCATCAGAAATCAAATCCGGAACCTCCGGGCGGAAGGTTAACTTAATCTTGACAACGTCTGTGACTAACTAGGGCACGGAGGTTGTCAAGAATGTATTGATTACCAAAATAGAGTTTTACATAGTGATCAACGGAAAGAAAAACCGAAAAACTGGATTCCATGTTATGTAGCTCAGGTCTGAGCGTCGTGCTTCACTGATAACTCTTGAGGACTCCTCTCCACCCGTCCCTGCACTCCGGACTTGGTCAGTTCTATGCATTGAGGCTCTTCCTCTTGTGTGTTGTGTTTCCGCGCTTGCAGTGAGCACAACAAGCCTCTCCCAATGTTTTTATTGGGCACGGAAAATGTGTTAAAAAATCGGAGGACCCGTTGTAGGCATATTATCGATAGTACGTCGGTTACTCTCAGTTCTTCAAGAACGGAGACATTGGTTCACCTTACCGTCCACATTTCAAATGCATCTATTCTACGTGTCTCGGTTTTTCTCTGAGTCCACTTCCGAAACAGAAATCTTAATGAATGTCATAACTTTTAAAACAGTCTTATAATGATTTCAGACTTCTCACATTTTTTATTATTGTACAATAAACATAACAGCACAGATTTCTGCTGCTGCGAACTGGACTTGTAAGGCGAAAGTACGCGCAACTACATACATGCTAACACTAGCTTATTTAAGACCTGTAGTCTTGTTTTTTTTAGATAAATCGGTGGATTTTTCCAAACTTGCATTTTACAATGAACGTTTCTTTGGGAAACAGAGCGTCCCTTACATTATACGAGTATGACTGTTGGACCAACGTTTACGAAGGTTAGTAGGCTGGTAGGTACGAGTCTTGTTACAATGCATGACTGTTATTGTGTCTAAATAGTCAAATGGATAAGTGTCTGTCTACTTAAAAAATGTTATGGTGACCAATTTTTTAAAGCGTTTTCTTATTGCCCAGTTGTTTCTCAATGCTCCCCTACTGTCCCTGAAATTAGCAACGCCCTCCAGATCCCTCCAGCGCCCCTTAGGGGGTGGTAGCGCCCACTTTGGGAAACTATGAGCTAGAGTTACGTTCCTACCAAACGTGTAATATTGTAAGGCATGCATTATATAAACGTTATACATTCATTTTCCAAGCCATCTTACATAAAATAAACAATTATTTTGCTGTTCTGATAGCCATAAATTATAATAAAGAAGAGCACAGCAGAATAGAAGCAGAGGGCATGCATGAATGTTTCACACAAACAAGTTTAATGACCGCGGCCGCGGAATCCACCGTCGGAAGTTCAGCATACATACTCGTACTGCAAGGAGTAGCAGTTGTTCAAATCGCTGGAAACTGGAAAATTTTGCACGCGGTCTAATACCCAGCGATGACCCGGTACGGGAAGGTGGCAATTTGTTCTCGCGTAATCTATTTCCAAATATAAATGTTACGACGACTTCCTTTGTCTAGTTGTTAGGACGCTGGTCTACTAACTCAAAAGTATTGAGTTCGATTCCCGTTGGTACATTTTTTTATAAAAGGGTTCCATTCTGTTTTCATTAAAGACCTCTTAAATTGGCTTTCTGGTTGGTTGGAAGTTATTGCTATATGGTAATAATCCTACCTGGTTGGATTGTATATAACAGAAGTATAATATAATAGAAAATTGTTTTAATCTTGCTGAAGTACTATTTTATAAAATGCTTTTATTTTTAATAAATTAAAAATATTGAAAACTTAAGTTACGAGTAACTGATACATATCATCACGCTCTTTCCATATCGAGGCAAGCAGAGATGACAAAGCGCCAGACTTTCCTGCCGCGTTACACATTTTATACAGCTCCTACGACTGTTTATATTTCCATCTTACAAAAAAAATCATTCACTTTATCCAACTTGGCTTTATTTAGTCTTCCTCTGCCGCATCTCAAATTAAATGATATTTTACGAAAAACTGTTTCGAATGTTTTTATTTATTTATCGACAAAGTAAACGACACTTTACTTTCTTTTACATATCACAGTAACAATTATAAAACATGATAACTTATTAATATTTTCCAAAAAAAATTCAGGACATAACATATAATATATGTTTCAAAATAAGATGCATGAAAATACCAATGTATATATAAATACGAATAGTACAACACGGAAAGTAAAAAAAATCAAATCAAATTAATCAAATTCAATCCACAATAAAATACTCAGTAAAAAAACAAAAGAGTTTTTACATTTGATAAAATATCACGTAACTCGTTTTTTTTATATTTTTTCCGTTCTTTCATTTTGAAATAATACCATCGTTCATATTAAAAATGTCACCGCGAAAAAGGAAAACAAATTGTCAAACTTTTTGAACTAAATTTGTTTTTGTCTCTGCCTTCGCTGAGTAGACTTCGCTTCCTTTATATCAGACATTGAAATCGTCCATCTCAATGATAAATAATAATATATATAATCGATGACTTTTCCCAGAGTTTGACCTCAAACGGCCCTGTGTGTGTGTGTTGTTTGCCCGACAGCGACAGCTTCGAACCTTTCGATTTTTTTCCTTCTAGACGTGTCAGAATTCGCGTGCTGCTATTTCGGATCACGCTATCGGAAAACTTTATTCGCGAATAACATACCCACCCTTTGGTGAGGATCCACTTCGTAGAAAGAATCCATCCATGTACTGGCCATGATTATCATTCTAGCCCCTTTGTGCTCGTCTTGTGATGAGCTGCAGTGTTATATTACCTTCTGGCTGATGAGTTGTGAACTGCTTGGGTCACGCTATGGAGGTTCGGTATCAGAATTGGTTCTAGGTAAGGGTGAAAGGAATGTTTTGCACCCGACTCCAGAGTGCGGCTTGAAGGTGTAGTCATTATATGATGTACCACATAATGGAACATGGCCCGCGAGCTCGACCACCCTTTAATACTAATATACTTTGGTAAATAAATAGTTGCACTGTAATATTATATCATGCGTAACATATAAAACAATGTTTTGCATAATTTGAGTTCTGAATTTCATACATTATTTCTAATTTGCACTACCACATCTGTCAAAAGGTCGTCGTCAACAGATGTCGCACTATTTTTTCTCTTTTATAAATAAAACGAAGCTCGCGCTGGAATGATTCAGTCATAAAATCAAAATAATTTATTTTTATCCACTTCCTGATGTGTTGAATAAAGAAAAGTCGAAAGTGAAGATTTTATTGCTTTGACATTCAGCTGTCAAATGATGTGGCGGGGCGGTATTATGTTGAATGCGGTCGGTATTTTGTTAAAACCGGTTTTTTATTTGGGAAATTAATATAAAATATTTTTTATACGAGCAGTAATCAGTTAACCCAGTTAATATTTTATATACATGCACCGTTTTATAATAGCTCACGACAGTTATAAAAAAAACTATGAAACCGGTTAATCGTTTAGTATATAAATAAGTTTTTCATAAATATTTTACATAGTTACATAGTTTTATATAAATATTTTACATAGTTACATAGTTTTATATAAATATTTTACAGTCGTTTTCACTTCTTAAAATAACGATATCTGCTAATTTCGCTGAAATTTAGAGCAAAAATATACCACATACAGACAGCCCTGCTATAACCGTAGCTCGAGTTGAGTCAGTCGTACCTATTTTCTTCCCTCGGTGGACTTGATTCACGGCAATTTTATTCACTTCTCTTATATTTATGATCATCATTAATTAAAGTCGAAATTTTTGTACCGAATTTTCTTCGCACTTGATTACAAGTTTGATCTATTATTCTTTTTTCCAGTTCATTCCACGCCGGCATTTACGGGCGTGAAGGAGCGCGCCAGATCGTATCGGCCGGAGTTAGATACAGAACGAGAAAAAAAAGCGTTCGGAATTTGCCATAAACGATTTAATTTTATTTTTCTACCCCGTGTCTTCTTCGTACTTAGCGAATTCTTTCTTTCGCACGTGGCTTTTGGAACACGCAAAACATACCAGTTTTCTTCAATGTTTTATTTTATTTGATGTATATGTGCAGTCTAACGAACCATTAGACGTCCTCCTAGGTCTGGTTAATTAATCTCCATCACGCATGTTCCTATTAGGTTTCTATTAGGGTCTCCACTTTCTTCTATACTGGTACACATATTTCGCCTCTGGCACGTTCATAATTCTCGTCGTGCATACTCTCTTATAAAGGCTTCTCTCTTTTCCCTCTTTCAGAATTTGATTTATTTGATCGTGTCACGTTTTTCTAAGTATTTCCAATATTTTCATACCTTTATACTACTCGTATAGATTATATTCGTAAATCTTTCATCATTCATTATCCTACGCACCCGATATATCATATCCCAATGCTCCTTTCAATCCGCATTCATTCCCAATGCCCTCGTTGTAACATATATGATATATTACCATGAATCGTTATTCCACACATTCTCGTTTCTACCGTGTTAATATTTTCTTGCCACGACCAAGATTTCTTTATGAGTAGCTAGCTAGTTGATAAATGAAATTTATTTTTTAATGACCAAAACATGCATATTATTTTTCAGTAGTATGATTTCCTAAAAAAATATACTATGAATGGTATATTTCGGAAAGCCGAACACCCCAAGGCCAATATATCGATACTTAGAGGGTTAAGGTCTATCAGATTTTCTTTATAAAAACTCGGAATGAAACCCGTAAAAATATCACTACTACCATATATAGTACAATGTATCGTCGACTGTGAACCTTGAAATTAATATATAATCTATAGACATTCATAAATACAAGTCAATCCACCAATAAAGTACATTTCTTGTTTCACTGTTCTCTTTTTGATAATATGTATAAAAAATCGAAGAGCAAAAGATATATGACTTTGTCCGGCAATCCTTATTGATAAAACGTTGTTAACTGATGAAGAATTGCCGATTCGCGCAAACGTAACGCGGGGAGGCCGAGGCCCGCATTTGTTTCGCTAGTTCTGCGAGAAGAAATAAAATGTTTTTATGTCGCCCGAGGCACGTTTTTCACGCTCCTCGTAAAGCGTATTCGTGTTGTCATGTCCTTACGATTTTATCGGATTTTGTTATGTCTAATCTTGATTCATTGATTCGTCGTAATGGTTTTTTTTATTATAAGAATAAACGCCTCGCGATATGCACGCGACGAGAAATGCAAACGGAATTTGTGATACTATGTGGACATCGCAAGGGGTATAAGGACATACTACATGGCATGCTCAGAAACATAAATGTTCATTTTAACTGGGAGCAAACAGCAGCAGAGCAAGCCAAATGGCGTAGAATGGTTACTAGTTACTGGGGACTCTATGGAAAAGGAAGACGCAGACACGCAGCTAGTACTGAAGTTTCTTGTCCTATATACAATAGAATATGCCTATCACAAATTGTCTTACATAATCATCTTCGATGGCAACAAAGAAAAGTTCCCTAACCCCCCCCCCCCCTACTTTGTTTTGTGCCTTTTATTATACTCATCACCGATAATAGGGCATTCATTCATTCATACGCAGACGCGGGAAAGTACCCAATCTAAACGGCCGCAACCGCCTCATTAGCGTTACTCTGAACTTGTTTTATTTTTGTAATATTTTGTAACCTTTCAATAATTGTGGGTTCGATTCAAGTAACAATCTCTTCCAACCAATCGGACAAAAGTAACAAAGGAATAACATGGTCGCTAAAATTATTCAAATTATTATTAAATTGTTCAAGTTAGTTTTATTTTTTGTAATATTTATAATCTTTTAATAATATAGTACTGTGTTCGATTCCTGACTTTTTTTTTGGACTTCGCTGTATAAATTGTTATTTTATTATATTATTCCAACACTGTACAGAAGATAATACGGCGACGACCTCCGTGGCTTAGTTCGTAAACCACTTGTCTTCTAACCTGGAACTTTCAGGCTCGATTCCTGATGGAACCTAAAAAATGGTCCTTGTAAGGTTTTTGTAACAAAAGGTCTCTGAACACGTGGTTACTGGATAACATAAATGGTCATATGGCAACAAAACCGCCAGGCTACAAGTTATATTTGTATCTTACTTCTTGACTTAGCAATCACAGTACTCCCTTTCGCTCACGTAACACAACCCAAGTTTCAATTACAACCCTCTTTGTCGAGCTTTTATTCTTATTTGAAGGCCATGTTGTCTATGGTGTTTCTTGAATAACCCTCCTTAATCTCATATTCTTCTTGAACGGCCGTCCTCGTAGTGGTGGTTCCATCCCCTTTTATTACGTTCGATTACCAGTGGTTACCTGTTGATGGTGTATGGTTCTTCCTTCCATACACACTCGGCATTTGGTTATGTGCGTGTCTTCAACGCTCCCCGTATCAGGGTGTTCCAAGCGCGGAGACACTACAGTCCTCCCCCTTGATTTATATGCGAGCACGTAGTCTCGTGTCAATATGCCTGCAATTCGTTACACGTTGGGGTGAAGTTGACTGAATGTTTTCAAACGATTCTGACGCCAGATAAATTCGTCACGATTCAGGATGCCAAGGACATAATTTCTCTGTGTTCTTGTTTTTCCTAACAGATTAATGAAGTTTATACTCGTAGTATTTAAACGGATTAATTTCCTTTTTGTCTAGTTCTTATATTTGCCCTTATTTTGAATCAAAACTTCTGTTGGTTTTATTATCATTATATTTATTATACTTTCAGTGTATATAGTACAACCGGCAGGTTTATTGCTATGTAGTAATCTCTTCCAATAATTCAGAAAGGTAGTGAAAACCAGAATTAATTTTTTTTAAATAAATTTGGGTACCAACTGGAATTGAACCCACAACTTCCGATTTGGAAAATAGTCATTTTATCAACTAGATGACGAAGGTTGTCGTTTTTTTCTTATGCACAGTTATTTAACAGTTTATACTCGTAAAACATATTCTTCTGGTTTTGTGACATTTATTTATCCTCAGAAATAATTTTGATAAAGGAAAAATTCCTTTATATTTGATGTACAAATTTTTTTGGCTTCATTTTATATTTTTAGAAGAATTTTGCATTTAAAATTCATCTTTTAGAGGTTTTCGTAAATTTGGTACTTACTGAAATCATCTTTCTAGAAAATAGGGAGAAATTACACGCCTTTACAATTATTAACTATGCGAAACTTATTTCAGTAAGTTACTATCTAACTGGATTAATTTATGAAACATACTCGTACTATCCAATTGGACAAACATATCAAACATAGTATCCAACTAGTATAGTGTATGTAACCTCCTGTGCAATGGAACTACGAGTACTCGTATTATACGAAACATGCTATCCAATTCGACGTATCTATTGAACCCATTATCAAATTGGACTATTCTATGAAATCTACTATCCAATTCGACTAATTACAAATTTCTTCTGATTAACAATATTGTCACATACCTACATTTTAGTTTACTGAACTTAATAGGTCTTCTTTTTCTTTTACCGATTTTTGATTAAACTTATACGAATATATCGATTTTCTATGTCAAGTTGAAGATTATTAAAAGTTCCTCATTCCTTTCATTACTATTCTTTGAAGATTCATCTTTCCATTGATGCGTCGTTAACTTTTGCTATTTACCTTTGCACCATATTTCCTATTCTTTCTGTTTGTTTTTCATTATCTATTCTCAAATCGAAGTGCTCTCAAATCGATTTTATGTTTTCGATTTTATTTTATGAAATCTCAAATCGATTTTATGTTTTAGTTGCTTAGCTTATACTTGATAAAATTTGGATATGAACGGAAATCGGACCCGCAACCCCCGAGCTGGAAGTCAAGGGTCTTATCGACGGGTTTATTGAGGTCGTATGTCAAGTTGTTTAAAATTTGAGACCTTATTTATTTTTGTTGGAAATTGTAATGTTCAATTTAAATTAAATTTTGTGTGATGTTCATTTTAAGCTTTCTGTATTGGTGCCTTATGCTTTTTTCACTTATACGATCGATACCCCACTGTCGTCCTCGAAAAACGCATTTCATTCGCGAGGATTTAAATAAGATGATCTATCCGGTTAATGACAGCCTTCTTAAACGTTTCTTATTTTCTTCCACAGCAAGTGTTAAGGTCGCAACAGGCTGCCGCGGCGGCCGTAGCGGGAGGAGCCGGGGCGCCGGGAGCGGCCACCCTTCAGCTCCAACAGTTCCAGCAGCAATACCAAATACAGCAGCAACTCGCTGCGCAACAGGCCTTCACACAACCTCCATATGTTATCAACACAGGTAAATTATAAAACCTATCTTGCTATAATTGTTTTTATCTTAGAGTGACTAGCCCTTTCACCGTGCAATTTCATTCAAAGCGCTCTTTCTGAACAGAAAACAACTTCATTATGTTTTGGATTGTGTCGACTCCAGTTTGAATTTTTTATCAAATTTGCCTTCAAGGCAGGTGATTTTGTAAAATATTATTTTTAATTCCAAAACTCCTGAAAGATTTTCCACGACTTGTTTTATGGTGAAGTAGCAGACGCCAGGTAGCTTGCCTCAGCTTAGTTTAAAGGCACCTCCATCGGAGACATCTTGTCGTTTGACCTAGATAGCCTGCGTTGGGAGGAGCAATCCATAAACCGAAATCTTTGGAAAACAGCCAGTTTATTCACACCAGGTTTGAATAGTTAGCCTGCATTAGATGCTACTACAAAGAAAGCAGCTTTATCAGGTCTCGGATGATTCTGTCCATTTTCACGTATTTGCAGCGAGTGTGGGAGGAGATGCAGGTCTAGAATTGGACTCTACAGCCACAGTCAGATATATTGGAGTTGCCGTGACATTCCGTCGTCACTCGAAGACGGAAAGAGGTCATCATTATAATTTTTATTTATTTCTTCTGTCACCTTTACGTGTATAGGCACTAATTATCTATGTACCAATTAATCATTACATTTATGTGAATATTGTTTTCACCGCTCAAGATAAAATTGTGTATTTTATTGTAACGGCGTGTTGTGTAATAAATTATTGAACAATATAACATCTTATACTAGTTCGATTTAATTTGTCAAAATGATACTTTGAGACAGGCTCCAACTAATTCATTCTTTGGTTTAGTATCCTCAATATATCCGAATTGATATTGTAAGCATATTGAAGATCGTTGCCGGGAGACAATATTGCCTTTGGCTCCAGTAATCGACAACACTCTTATCATTGGGAATCGAAACCGAAACCCCCGGCGGAAGACCAACAATGTTGCACAGGTCACTGACTCCAATACATGTTACTTTTTCTAAGATATTTTGTATCCTTTTACGTACTATATTTGCGTCAAGAGCAGCTTTGTTTCAGATTAAGGTTTTATAGTGATAATTCATTTTATGTTTGCCATTAAAGATTTAACTCATCACGGAGAGAAATGGAAATATGATTACCCCAAAATCTTCATAGAATTGTGCAGAACTTTGATAATTTACCTTTTTACTTTTATTTCAGGCCAAGACGGTTCGCCGTACGTGGGCACACTCATCACAGCCGGAGTGCCCCCATACTATGGAGTGGCCCCGTGGGGTGTGTACCCTGGGCTGGTGCCCCCGGCACCCGCGCCCTCACACCAGCCCACCGCTCAGCAAAGGAGGCCGCTCACGCCGAGCCAGCAGCAAGAGCAGCAAGTTAATGTACGTATTCTGTGCGCCCTTTCATTGCACCCTACAATACTGTGGTGGCTCATTACTCGTGCCTGGCACTTATCTCCACGTAATACCGACCCCATGCTCTTAGCATTTTATAATATATTATCCTGATCCAATTTCTTAGGGATAGTTGTGGATTGCTAGTGGTGTTTTAAAGCAAGTTTAAATATAAGAACTCTCCCTCATCATGAAATCATCCCTTAGCCATTATTTTATTTATTTCTCTGTCGGGCTAGACAGATATGATAGAGCGCCAGACTTTCCTATCTAGACACTCATCCTTTGCCTCTTCTCGGTCTACCATATACACCTCATACAACTTCTACGATTTATCTGATTTTCTATATGTCTTTCAAAACTTTATCCACTTGATTTAACCATACTTTCCTTGGTCTTCCTCTACTACGCCTCTCACTCACAATTCCAATTTATTTTTGTTTTGTTAGTTTTCCTTAATGTTTTCAGTCTACATGCTCAAACCATATCTCACTCTTCTCTTTATAGCAGCTTTAAAATTTCTACTCTCACTTTTTCATATGCTCAAGCCCTGAGAGTAATTTGGCTAGAAAATTACCCTTATTAGTTATTTAAATACAATATAAGTTTGATTGACTGGCACATGCGTTTTGATCATTAAGTGTCATTAGTGGAATAGGAATTCTACAAAGTTGGAGTCGAAACCTTTTATACCACATATTTTTGGTTTACTTGAATCACCGAATAAGCACACATCATTTGATGTGCGAACATGTGAAGCCATTAAAGTGTGTATTTCATTGTTAATGTTTATTTTGAAGGAATTTGATTCTATACAAATCCACACAAAGCGTTGTTATGTTTTCCTACTTTTTTTCACTTTTGTTGTATACGGTTCAGTTTGGCGAGTTTAATCTGTTTCAACCAACCAAAAAGATGTTCAAGAGGTCTGAAGTGAAGACGAGGGTGGGATTATTTTTAAAAGATATTGTGTACCAACGCGAATCGAACCGCCGGACTGGAAGACTAACTATGCCACGGAGGTCATCAATATCTCAAAACGGAAACTGATTGTTGGATTGGTTTCGCTTACATGCGTTCATATTTTGTAATTATATGCTAAATATAACCAAGTAATTTATATATCAATTTTTTTTCTGTACCTCCAGGGCCAAGGGCAGTTCGTGATTCCCTACCCATACGACCCCAACTCCCTGGTGATGGGGGCCCGCAACGGCACCCCCCTTCGGCTGGTGTCTCCCGCCCCCGTGCTCACCGCCGGTGGAGCAGCGGCGCGCCCCTTCGCGGCGCCCCAGCCCGCTCAGGCGGCACAGCCACAACCCCAACTGACCGGTAAGTCTATAAGTGAAGTTTCCTTATTGTCTCTCGTCAGCTGTGGATGCTAATGTGATATCGGCTTCGATCGGGTGATGAAAGCGAAATTATTTATTTATTCATTTACTATCGATTTCGACCTATTTATTGATGGCAAATGGCTATTTTTTTTAAGGTCAATTTCGATCATAGTGATTGTACAATTAAAATTTTAAGTGCAAGTAAATACATACTAATAATAATAAAATGGCCATTTATATAGTGCCGTTTATAGAATATCCTATTTTCAAGGGAGCGCTAGCTCTGGACTATTATTAATGACAGATAAAAAAATATTACAAAATAAACCACATATAAGTTGACTATAAGAATATGAAGAAGGTAGTAGTAATTGCAGCCATTATGTTAGATTCTTCCTCGCATCTGCTTTCCTGCATCCATTCTGAAAACATATTTGGCAAAACAAACGCATAAAACTAACCAAGGGTAGACGAACTACAAACAAACCTTTGAAGATCTTCCGATATGTTATAGTAATCCATTTATTATTTAGATGTAATTTAGTGTATGTGTGTAGTATTTATATACAATTATAATTTTTTATAAGACCTCCCAAAAAGGGTTGTATTTAAGTGCTTCCTAAAACTGCACGCTCCACCCATACAAGACAAGACGTTACAATAAAATATATGAATATCAAAATACTAACATAATTCCATTCAATTTGCTGTAAAAAAAGTACAGACTGCACACAGGGTTCAGAGGGCCCAGTGGCGCCCTAGGAAAAAATAACATGCGCATAATATTGTTGTATCTATTGTTTTATACTTCGTGTTGATCAGTTCTCTCATCCGTATTGCACAAACCATAACTTGCATTATGCAAATGTTAGTGATCATACATTTCATATACTCTATCACATAATACGTTTCAGTCAAACTGCTTATTTAGCAAAATAAAAAAAATGTGAAGGAGTACCTCAGACCATAAATGAATCAGTTTGACCCGTGATACAATTGGAGTTATCTGATATAGTGAGGGAAATTTACGATCTGTTTTATGATACAAGAAACTATTTGTTTTACTGAGAGGGATAAATCTGGGTTAGCGGTGTCACTGCAAGCGAACCATTAAAACGAATCATGACTTCCTGAAGTCTACTGGTTCAAAATACCCGGTGAGCCATACAATCCAGTTCACTTGACTGAATCGGTTCAATAGAACGTTGTTCCGTTTCTGGTCCATCTTGATTCAGAGAAGTCAACGGCGCATGTTTTCTCATCGATATTTAGACTAGTAAAAGATTATTTTTATAAATTTATCACGATATTTTCGAGTACCTACATAAATTGTTAACAAGTTTTAAGTCATGTGTTTTGCAAGCTTCTGTATATCCTGCAAGATAATATCTTTTTAGATACAACATCAGTTTACTTGGGCATATTACACTTAACAATTAAAAAAAAAGCGAGTCTCCGTAAATAAAAGACACAAGCCAAATTTATTGAAAAAATGTTTGAAAAAATATTTCGCTTTCATTTTCCGTCCAAACGATCACATGATAAATTGATAAAAATATTTGTATGAAAATTAATCAATGTAAATAGCCGAATTATTCAATGTAACTAGTTTTGATATATATTTTATTATTAAGAATCTTTCTGTAAAATATTTCAATTCACAAAATTTACATTATATTATATGTTATATACTTTATGTATAAAAAAAGCATTCCGCATAAAAAATGTTAATAATTATATAATTGGTTTAAAATAACGTTTGAATTTGCTCTTAAATGAGGAGAGAATTTTTTACCACCATAGAAAACTTTCGTTAAGCCTGAAAGTAAAAAAAAATATTTACGTTACCATCATTTGATTGTTAGGTACCTTATATAATTTTATTTGTGATTTTATAACAATTCTTATAATTTAATCAGCAGTTAAAGTTTTAACGAAATTTGATTCTTGGAATCTTAATCACAATTAGATCAATAAATTTAATTTAATAATTTACTCACGCTAGTTGCGCTCTTAGTCCTTGAATATTGAAAAAATTGTTTCAATTATTTCTTAAACGTTTAGTTGTCTCGTCTTTGTTAATCTAGTTTAACTTTAAAGTCAATGCTATCAATTAACCCAGTAACACCCGTTTGTCTTTATACGAGTGTGTCAATCAACAGTTATCGTTGACACCAAAATGATATCATCCCGTTAAATGAACGGTGTCACGCATCAATCAAGTTGCGTCACTCGTGGCAAAGTGCTTTTTGTAAAAGCGATATCACTTTTCCTGAAATGAATTTTGTCTCTCCCCCTTATTGATAGTGGTCCCCGCCCATCTATTGAGTGTGTTTGCATTCTACCTTGCTTGTATCTCTCGTAAAGGTAACTTGTTTGTACGTGTATTAACACCTTAGCTCCTGTGTACATTTTTTGTCAGTTTCTTTTTAAATACTTGAATAACTTTTTTAGCAGAGAGAGTATCTTGAATTTCGGAAAATAATATAATTTTACAAGTATAAATCTAATACCAATCAATTACATACTTATACAGCTGTACACAAAAATAACTTTTATCAATTTTATAAGCAGCACTTTATTTGATGTTTCGAAGATATTTGCTTTCACTTATTTTGTATTTTAAACAAGTAGACTAACTAGTGGTCTTTTTATCGTTTAAATATGTTAAAAACCGCTTAAAAATAGTAAATCTAATGACAGATTTCGCAAACCATAACTTGTATGTATGGTATAGTTGGTACTTTTGATAAAGGCGGCTGGGCCGTTTCGAGTTAAGCTCATGTACACGAACAACAGTCTGCGTCCTAAACCAACTGTTGACCCGGGTACACTTGTTAAATTAAACTTCCACTTTATTGCCCGAGTGTTTTTGTTTGAGTGCCGCACTATGCTCTCGACCCTCTACTCTATACACATATTACAGCGGCGTCATATGTTACCGAGAGCGGACAGAATAGAATATTGGCCGCGTTATGAATTTCGGTCTGACTTAATAAAGATTTTGATTTGACACGGTGTAGCTTTAATGGTAGTCTAACACTGTTTATCTGTATTATGGATAGCAAATTGATTTCGCTAGAATAAATGCAGGAGGTTTTCTCAAGTGGCTTACTCGAGATTTTAGATGTATTTTTTCTTTCATTATTTAAAAATTAAATCGTTTTGAATAGAATAAACTAGCGTTCCTTAGTTTTTAATAATATGTATGACTGAAGTCATAGATATATTCCAGAATACTAGACGGAAAAATGACTTTCTTTGTAGGGTAGTAGCACAGAGTGCGGTTCGAAGCAGTGACCTTCTGTAAGGAAGTCCAGCACGTTACCGCACGACCATGCACCTTAAACTAAGAACTAAAATATTTTTATATACGTATTCTTAGGATACTCGAAATCGACACAACAAAATTTTATTACGAAAAATCACCCGTCCTAGAGCATTTCTCTACTGTCCAGAGAGTTTAGGGAACTTTGTGTAACCCAAAAGAACAGGGCCCAGTCACAGTTTTTACACTAGGCATTTAAACTTCTTTCTAGTTAGTTGGCTGGAAGAAAATATCATGTGGAAATAATCCCACCAGGATATTCTGTATACTCATACGAGTACAACTGAAGAATAAGATTTTTTTCAATCCCTTTCTTGATATCGCAAACTTCCGTATTCCGTTTTAATTTAATGTTATATGACAAGACCCTAATGAACTATTTATAACATCCTTCTTCTCTTTGTGAATTTTGAACTTTCTCTAAAATCATATTCACATCATCGTCAAAAGCACACTGCGTGTACATAGAACTTTCCGCACATATTCATAGAACCGTCGAGTACTTGCAGTTGTTGCAGCGAACGTGCTTTCGCTTGAAGCCTCACCAAGTTAATAACCCGTCAAAATAATTATACCGGCCGCGTCATCGTTGTTTGTAAGAGTTGGCTGAAGAGACGGTTTCGGCAAAGCGGGCCCTCTCAGCGGGAGACAGAGTTGTTCCCGTAAAATGTTGCGCGGGTCGAGTGCCACTTTACGAATCGGACTCTTAGCCAACTTGTCATCTTTCTTTACGAGCACTCATAGGAGGCATGAAAGATTCGTGGTCCTTAATCATTATTTCGGCAGTGTCAGTTAGCCCGTAACACGTCTAAGTATTTTAATTTGGAAAATCGATACAAAATCATCATCGAATCGGGGAATGTTTTTTTTTCTTATTTGAACAAGGCAATTTATATCTTCCCTGATGAATGTGATTTGTGAACTTTAATAAAAATATGAAATGTTTGGGATTGATATTTGCGTGTAAATTAAACTGTGAAGTTATTTTTTCGTAGGATATGGTGCCGAATCCATTTGATTTAAATATACTATATTTTTCAAGTGGTCGCAACTATGATATATCTTTAGAATGTATTCTAAGACATTGCCATTCATCATACAGGTGGACAAATATGACAAATGTACAAAAAAATTACGTATTTCATTTAGTAGAAACTCTTTAGTAGGTATTCCGTTCCAATCGCGTCGACAACGCCAGATCTATATCCTGTTAGCCCAGAAAGATGCAATTGCGATAGCATTGAGCTTCCTTTCTGCAGGTCTTCCAATCAGCTTACGGGGCACTTGAGAGCCTTGTGAAGGATTGTGGGTGGTCATGAAATTTCTGCGTCACCGACCTCATTCTTGACTGTATTGGTATTTGGCATTATACTTGGCTATGAAACTACCTAAAGATTACTTCCCTTTGGCAACACCGGTTTATGTTTTAATTTAATCGAAACATTACCAGGCTTTCCTAGACTTATAATAACTACTGGGTTTATATCTGATTTATTAAGTGATTATATTACTTAAGTGATTTTCTATGTCAATGAGGAATTGGAAGCGGTCCAAAAACAAAGGGAGATTAAGAATTTGATTTGTTCATTAAATACGTTGTTTGGTATACAAAACTCATTTACATTTTCGATTGGGGGCAAAAGAACTATAACACTTACCAAATGTTTCTTATATAATTTAATCGTTCTCTTTACGGGCTTTGGACGACCGTGAAAACGGCAAAACATTAAAGAGTCGCAAGAGTTCGAGGCTCTATACAATTCCCTTTGTCCATTGGTCAACTTTTGCTTATATCCAAGTGTGTTTATTCACAAAATTATTATACTCTTCCGTAGTTAAAAATGTATACACAATGTTGGAATAACGTGTCGAGGAGGTGGTGGGTCGTTCCTTTACAACTTAATGATAGATTTACGATAGAGCAGGCGGTGCCGTTGGACGATTTTCTTCGGCACTTTAGTTTGACATTTCTCATTAACAACTGTTATTAGTTATAATTATTGTCTCTTACATGCGTATATTGTGGCGTTCAACTCCTTTGCTTGCTTATCTTGGGGTGAAATTAATTTTCGCATAAAGAGGCTTTGAATGTTCATTTATGATATTTAACACGTTCATAAAAACCATTGTCGGATTTATTGTTTTTAAATAAATTATCCCAATCAACCAGCTTTTGTTACATGATTATTATTGGTATCCATGGCCGTGTCCTTAACATAGTGTATGAAAAATATTTAAAAAAAAAAAGGTAAATCTCTAAGAAAAGAGGTATTAGGGATGCAATCGTTTGGGAATTAAGGATGTGGAGTATTTTGAGATAAATATTTTTTTTTTTCAATATCGATTAGGATGTAGCACATCTGATCGAGTCAGGAAGATCTTTTGAAAATCAAGCCAAGTTAACTGCAGAAGATGATGTTTGATGCTTTGATAAACAAAGAGTTTTGCTGTCGTCAGATCGGAGGGACAGTCTATGCTCTGAAAGAAAATTGAATTTTCACATGAGGACAGCTCGGTGGATTGTTGGACCACACGAGAGTTCAAATATCGCACCTTTTGAAAAAAAGTAAAATAACAAAAAAAATATTATTGTAAGAGAGATAAAATATGTCCAATATATAAAATGTACTATTTCTTCGAATATATGTTATTGTAAAATATCTGTACGTTTTGCTGAAAAATCTGTTTCGACACAAGT
The DNA here is from genome assembly GCA_949825065.1 of Odontocerum albicorne. Taxonomy (NCBI): domain Eukaryota; kingdom Metazoa; phylum Arthropoda; class Insecta; order Trichoptera; family Odontoceridae; genus Odontocerum; species Odontocerum albicorne. The sequence goes on along the minus strand of OX463860.1, from coordinate 16,465,947 downwards.
CGCTCCAGTTTATCTAAATTATATTTATATAACATCTGTTTCAATTTAACTCATAATCAATGGCCCTCGTCACAAGTATAATAAAAAACAATCTGCTAAAACAATCGAATGAGACAAACTGAGAAGTGAAACAAGACGACTGCGAGTGAGTGCCGTTTCATCAGCCGCCCATTGTTAAGAGCGAGAGAGAGTCCCCTAACACTGTTATGCCGAGTAAATTGTTCACCTGGATTGTGCAAACATCAACACCTTTTCAATTTATTCCTCACAATTGCTCTTTCGTAACTTTTAATAGATATTACAATCTTCCTTCGATCAGGTGTGCCGCGTACCTGCCCCACTCCCCACCCCCCTCCTATCTCTCTGTCTCCGATGGCACCGAGTCGACAAACGAATCTAAACACTTGGTGTACAAACAATTAGCGAGGCAATAAAAACAACCCCTCATTCCAGCATCCTTTTTCGGCAGAGGTGCGGAACCCTTGCAGCGACAGTTTACTTCATTTAATTATTTTATCTCCGAAAAGCTGAAAGATATCGAATTAATGCTGTATAAATGCGTGCACTGAGAAGAACAAATGAGGTGACAATGTTTAGCTAATAAGGGATGAATGTGAACTTAAAGCTGATTTGGTAAATAAGATGAAGAAGAGCACTTTGAAATGATTTGGGCAAGTAGTAGAATGAAGGAGGAATACTAACAAAACATATAAAGTGCAAATGTGAGTAGAAGGTGGGGTAGAGGAATATCAATGAAAGTTTACTTGGATCAAGTGAATGCTATTTTCAAACAAAGAAACCTAAAATGTCCGAGAAATCGTAGGAGTTGTTTGAGAAGGTATACGGATGTAGAGGAGGAGAAGGATATGTGTCAAAATGGGAAATTCGGACTCTCCAACGAGTAAACAGCGTGATGGTATATATGCATGTTATTGGATTAAATTGAAATACTGTGAAATGTGATGGTCTGCATGAACTAGTATATGTGTGTATCACCGAAATCTTGAATAAATCTTATTACTATTAACGGTTTTTCTATATTTGCGCTTGCAAAATGTCTAGGAATCAAAATATTACTTTTCTACATGAAGTATCAATATTTTCGAAAATGAAAGTTTAAAATATAAATTATATTTCAGTATATGATTGAAAACAACGTCCCTATTGTGTCGAACTGATCGATCGCAATGAAAAATATAAATATCCCGATTAAATCTAACAGTGAATTTGGTACAATTTAATTAATCATAAATATAACAGAATTGATTTATTTTCTGAAAATGTGCCATGATTTTCGTAATATTGCTGTTAAACATCAGTTCTGCCCTGAGTTTCGTCCGTAATATCGCATTATTGTCTTTTTTATATAGGGAATCGACCCATACTAAAACGGTTTGAGATATCAAAGCCAAAATGCTATTTTAAAAGAGTTCATATAATAATTGATTTTTTTTTACAATCAACTTACGATTGCATATGGAAAATTTCTTCGAAGAAAGAAGATACGCAACATTCATATTATTGTACTAACTACTTACATATCGTAATTCGGTTTATACGATTTTTCATTATACTTTTTACTTCTTTTGAAGAAGGATAATATTAGGTCCTTACATATGAAATTGGCGTTTTGTTTGGGAGGAACATAAAGTTGATTTTTTTTTAATATAATATATTTATTTAATCAAAGTATGTACCATTGCTATCTATGCACTTTTGCCATCTCATAGGTAGTTCATCGATCCCTTTACTAAAAAAACCATTCGGACGGGAATCAATAAAATCTTTGAAGTCGGTTTGGACTGCCCCATCGGAGTTGAATTTTTTCCCTTGCAAGAAGTTATCCAAATTTCGAAAAAAATAGTAATCTGTCGGGGCAAGGTCCGGAGAGTACGGTGGATGTCTTAGACATTCCAATTGAAGCTCTTCTAATTTGGTAGCCGTCTGTTGTGCAGTGTGTGGTCTAGCGTTATCATGAAGCAGCAGTGGCCTAGAGCGATTAACCAGCCTCGGTTGTTTAGCAGCTAGCTTTTTCATCATGGTTTGCAGTTGCTGACAATAGACATCTGCCGTAATCGTCTGGCCAGATTTAAGAAAGCTGTAGTGAACGACACCAGCACTAGTCCACCAAACGCTCACAAGTAACTTTTTTGGAGTCAATTTTCGCTTGGGGCATGGTTTGGCTGGTTCGGCAGGGTTCAGCCATTGCGGTGAGCGCTTCTGATTATCATACAGGATCCAATTTTCATCACAGGTAATGATTCGATTCAAAATCCCTTCATTATTGTGCCAGTTGAGTAATGCAACGCAGCAGTCAACGCGCGTTTGTCGATTTGCTTCACTCAATTCGTGAGGTACCCACCTTTCGAGCTTTTTCACCTTCCCAATTTGCTTCAAGTGGATTAAAACAGTTTTATCACTAACACCGCAGCCTGCAGCTAACTCGGACGTGGTTTGCGATGGATCCGCTTCCACAATAGCCTTCAATTCTTCATTATCAACTTTGGTCTCCGGCCGTCCACGGGGCTTTTTCTGCAGGTCGAAATTTCCAGAACGAAAACGTTGGAACCAAAAACGCACTGTGTTTTCTTTTGCGGCACCGTCGCCATACACATCATTAATCCTTCGAGCCGTTTCTGCAGCACTGGTGCCACGGTGGAACTCGTACTCGTAAATAACGCGATATTTCAAGTTTTCCATTTTGTAAACTGAGTGACGCAAAGAAAAAAAACAATTGAGGAAAAAACAAATGAATTATAATTTTCGAAACACAAATACTTGAGTAAATAGCTGTATAAATTTGAGTTTGGAATTCCTAACCAAAGAGAAGATATTTGAGATCAAAGTTGCCAGTACGGCAAAACGCCAATTTCATATGTAAGGACCTAATAGATAAATGCTGTGGAGATGCGTGCACCAAGGAAAGTTTGTGTGGAGTGTCAATGTTTGAAATGAGACGGAATGAAGACATCAAAAATTAATGCATGGATAAAATGGATGTTTTAAGTAAGTAAGATGAAGAAAGGCGCTTTAATGTGGTTTGGACATGTGGTGATGAAAGAATGACTAAGCGAATATACAAACCAGAAATGCAACATGTGCGTGGAAAAGGTAGACCAAGGAAAAAAATATTGTCTTCGCTCCAGTAATCGAACATTTAAGAATTTACAATTTGAAAATATTGTTCCTATAAACCAGATGATTGCTTAGACGTATGGATACGAAACAATGAATATTTATGGCTGAGAATTAAACCAGGATTTTTTTAAAGGGGTGTTCATAAAACTACAGAGGTTCTCCAAAAATAAAATGTAATATTACAGTCCTACAAGAATAACTGACGGTCCCTGCGTCCACAGTTTGGCCGCCTGCGCGAGTTTAACCCCCGTGCACACTCCATTACTCGCATAACGGCGCTCATTTCGGGGTGGCGGGATCTGCCCTCGACGAAACCAATTTGCCTATCCCTCTGACCCGGCCCAGCCCCTGCTCCGGGGTTGCTGCGATCCAAACATATCGCCGCGCTAATCTTGACAAATACATTCGTACACTTCTTTTTCTCTATTTGCTTGTCAAATAGACGCGCTTTTTATGCTACTCAACATATTTTTTGTGCGTTTTTTATCCTCTTTTGTATATTTCCAGTGCCGATTGTTCATCTGTTTTTTGGTACATGAGTTTTTTTTATTTTATTTTCAAAATTTTGTAGGAAAATCATTTTCTGCCTTTGCGCAAACGTCAAAAATCCACAAAATGACTGTTATTTTCCTTTTAATGCCATTTACGAGTTTTAAATGTGTGTAGTCTAGTTTGTAAGACTCACGTGTTGCGAAGTTTGCGGGTTCGATTCCTGTTGGTACCCACTTTTTTAATAAGAGTTTTAGTCTGATTTTAATTTGAGTTCTCTTAAACATTTTTCTGGTTGATTGGATGCGATTATCACGTGCAATATGTTAAACTTTCCAGGTTCTTAAAAGTTTTGAAGATAAGAATAATCGTAAAACTGACCAAGTGCCCTTTTGAAGACTTGATGAAGGATGTTTTCCGCATAAATATATTCAAAAAACACTTCATAATGTTAAACTTTTGACTTTCACCTTCTGTTGCAAATTATTAACGTTGTCACCATATCATCACGCCCTATTGGAGAGGCAAAACGAAAACTCCAGAGTCTCTTGAGTCATTATATCCGCCAATGTAGAATGACATGTGCTAACACATATTTTGATACTATACCTCGTTCTCCTATTATAAAGGCTCTCGACTCTTCCCTCTTTTAGGATTTGGTCCTGTCACGTTTTTCTAAGTCGTTCAATCATCTCGTACTTTCTATACTACTCATATACGTGATTTTTTTTGTAAATCTTACACCCTTCATTCTTCAAACCGTCTCAATACTCATTACTTCATCTTGAGCACTGCGTCTTCTTTCAATCCGCTTATTTTCATAATGCCCTCATTCCTTATTCTGCTTTACATGTTTTTCCATACATTTTTCGCGCAGATCTCATTTTTACCTCATTTATCTTACTTTCATAACTTTTTTTGCCACGTCCAAGATTCGCCAGCACATCCTTATTTGGGGACAAAGAATCCATTATTAACAGCCAACTTTTCTTGTAATAATCCGAGCGGTATTAACGCTTTAATTTATTAAAAATCCTATTTTCATCGTTATATTTTCACACCCCCAGTTTCGATATAGTTCTTAATTAATTAATCACAATACCTCCCTTATATTTGTTATGTTTCAGTTACAAATCACAGTTCGTTTTCCATTTCCACCCTTATTTCACTTTTTATTTATGCTCGAACATTCCTCTTTTCGTCGTCTACATTACAATATATTTCCCCTTTTCCGAGGACATCGCATTATTATTATTTGTCATCGGTCAAATGTAAAAGTTGTTTATCAACAACTGTTGGTGAAGTTTTCGGCTTTGTAAATTTTCGTGTTAATATAAACGACGACCATCCGTCATTTTGATTAACGAGCCCGACAGCGGAAATGTTTTTTTCTTGCATAGAAAAATGCGGCAGATGGAGGGAGGAATGTCGGCTGGGCGGGGGAAATTAAGAAATCCCCCACCCGAGCAGACGGGGGTGAGGGCTATTTGAATATAAAATACGGCATTAATATATGGAATATGATACTTTTTTTGGTTCACTCGTATATATCCGTTGTGTTCGATGCTATAGAAACTTCAACAATTACCTACTTATACTGTTTTTTCTTCGTTTGGTCGTTATTGTTACCAGGATGAAATTTTCTTATGTATTGGTAAGTGGGTGTGTAATCGATGCACTTTGCATTTAACATTTTTATATTAATCTAAGCTGTACATTTTTATCTACACCGCAGTTACCCGAAGAGTGCGGTGAACTCATTAATTCTGTTTCGTACCACACCAATTTATTATTTTACGATAAATTAGATTATGTCGAGTTCATAGGTTCTACTTTTTCTACCTACAAAATGTAAAGTAGTCGTATTCTTAAAATAAGTGGAGTATATGGGGTGCTTGTATTGGTAAAAGTTTGTTTGATAAAGCACTTATCGATCACGGAAGAGATATGAAAAAAAATATTAAGTTGAATGATATCGAAAATATAATAGAAATGTATTGTACAGCACTTTCGTTATATACAGTACAATAATATGGGTTTATTCCCATGTGTAATCTCTTCTGACTTACCAGAAAGCTGTTATAACAACCCTTAAGTGAAAACCAGATCGGAACTCTTTTTATAAAAATTGGTATCAATGGGGAACGATTCCGCAACTTTCGATTTGGAAGACAGGCATCATATCAACTAGGCCACGAAGGTCGTTATGTAAAGAAAGAAATGTAGGTATGTATAGGAAACAAACATAACTTATTTAAATTTAGCAAGAACAACGTCAAGAGAATATTTATAGTGCTTTTTGATATGTTTATAATGGCATTCACTTATAAACATATCAAAAAGTCTGATATGTTGATAAGTGAATTCCATTATAAACATACTCGTATCATACACAGCAGTCTGAAAAAAATATAACTTGTTAAATAATACCTTAAATGAAAAGTTGAAATCGTCCTTACTCAAAACTTCTTAGATCACGATTGTACTTGTCAATTCATTCATACATTTTTATGGTATCCCTCAACGAAACCGAATCGATGATTCGGACATATTCAAGAACGTGACCGGGAGACAAAATTGTCTTCGGTCCTTGGTGTACTTCATAATTTCTGAGAAATCAAGCACATCTTACAATTTCCTCCATACACGCATTTAAAACCCATTACAATCAAAAGTTCACACAAATATTCACTACAGTTGGCTTCTCTTGCAATCTCAAGTACTCAAACAACCACGCTCCGAACCGATTTTTGCCTTTATTGTCTTTGGTTTATCATTGTAAGTCATGGGGGGCAGATAGGCATGGTTGCCTTTGGGAAAAATATGTTCTGACTCTAGGAATGGTGAACATAAAGTCAATTGACTTGCTTGTTATGTGTCTTTGTTGAGTTTGTATTTTGTTTGTTTCTTGATGATAGTGCCAGATAATTGATTTGATGATAGTCCCAGAAAACGGAAAAGGATTGCCGATTTCGACATATATTTTTACAACGCAAGATAAATTGAACTATTATTATTTTTTTTCTTATCTAAGATATTGACTTATGAAAATTGACTATTATTATCGGCCTACGGGATTAGGACCCGGAAATACTCGTAGTTTCATGAGTGCCGTTAAGCCCACATCTTAAATAAACGTATCTGTACTCATTACAAATCAATTTTAATGAGAGTGTTGTGCTGAAGACGTGAAAAAACTTATTGTAATCTCATGACCTGGATGTTTTTGAGTAAAATTTACAATAAGTTTTTTATTTTTCTGTTGGCGCCCTGGCTTAGTGGTTAATATGCTTACCATGGACTAGTAAATTCTTCAAGTCCGCGTAAACTTATTAGTTACCATATACACGTTTGACATTTTAAAATCTGCAAGTAGAAAAATTAAAATATGAAAAAATAATTTCTATATAAATGTCATGTTAACTTAAAGTAAATCTATATAAATGTCATATTAACAGTTTTGAAAAATTCAATCTGTTACATAAGCAATCTCTTGATTTTTTAATAAATTGAATAAATAAATAATTTTTCCATTTGTATAAATGCTCGTGATCCGAATATATCGGGTCAGAAGTTTACATTTCTTAGTGATAATGATGCATTGGAAAGTTCTATTTGGCACAATTTTCCGATTAAGTTTCGCTCCAATGCTTTCTTGACTGATGTGTATAGGGGTGTTTTATAAATTATTGTATAGTTAAATAATATATTTATTACTAGGTGACGGCGACTCGATTGGCGAGCGCGGCAATCGTGTCGCTTTTTATAAACTTATTAGTTGATTCGATCTAGGCAAGTATTGCCAGCTTGTCTAGACAATTCCGGCACAACTTTAAATACAATAGGCATATATTATTGTCATTATTCTAACTATGAAAAGGTATTCTTCCTACACTGTATAAACAATTACATTTGATAATATAATTCAATGTTTTCTTCCATACGAGTAAAATAGTACTATTGAAGCTCTCATTTGACCAATTTGCCAAACGTTTCACTATTCGCCCGAGACGCGTGCTAAATTTTTCGACTTGTCACAATAAATCCGTCGTTCGCCGACTATTACGGCTTTTAACCTTCGCATTTAATAAAGATTTCCCCCGACGATTTGTAGGAGGCCCTATTTTAAAGTTCTCCCTCTCTCTATCTCTTTCCGCTTACCCCCCTCCTCTCCCTCTTCTCATCCCCGCTTATTATCTGGCACAGCTTCCACACTTCATCCCCGTGGAGCAGGGGGGCGAGGCAAATCTAATTTGCTCCTTCCCCCTCCGCCGTCTGACAAGATGCTGGTCCAGTATGTCTCAACTTTTATGCAATCTGCGAAACCTTTTTACATATGTGTTGGTTCTGCCTCGAATTTGATTCAGTTGCTGAAACATTTCATTCATGTTTCTAGTTTTTATAACTGATAATATTATTCCATTGGTTTTGGTATTCCGGGGTAGGAAGAGTTGGCTATTCGTGAATTTCTGATTTCCATTCGGTTTCCGGAAGGCGCGCCCGACTGCGATATATTTTGTTTTGGTCTTTTGTTGTTTCTTCTTCTTAGTTAAATTTATTTCGTATACAGGAATTACAACATATGCTAACTTGTCCGAACATCGGCACTACATGCTTTGGGCAAGACCTGATGGATATATATGATAATATGATACATATATATGATTGGGCGATCTCTGTTACCTCCTACTATATGGAAACACTTAGCATAGTTGATGATAGGGCCACAGAAATGAATGAATGACGATATTTTTTGAACGATTGTTTTGTTATACGTTTTGTATTAAATGGGAAGGCAATAAATTTTAATTCAACTTTCATATTTACTACTATGATTTCATAACTATTGTATTATCTCTCTTTTTAATACGTAACCGAAATCTTATCGATTTATTTCACAAATAAGTGGGTCTTCTTCCATTTCTCCACCAGATTCACACTTATAAAAAATGTTGATTAAATACAAATTTGTGTATTTTTTAGTTAATTCTGTTTGAATTATTCTATGAAAATAAGTTTCGACGGATCAATATCCCATCGTTGCAAAGCTTCAAAATATAGTATGTGACTCCAGTTGGGAAACGGTGCCTTATACCGTCTGTTGGTCGGTGCTGCTGCTCTTGGCACAGAACACTTGACCCACCCCTAGGTCCCAGCAACTCGCTAAGATGTTTACATTGTTTACCGTGGAGACTGGGCTGTTTGGGGGGACGGTGGGATTTTTGTGGGCAACAATCTCCCCGAAGCGGCAACTTCCACTACCTGTGGAGGACAGAAGGATCTATATATACTTGTAATGCAAAAAGGGTCTAACCCACACTTTACCTGTTTTGAGATATTTGATGAAACATAGTAGCACGTTGTACTATAGTATATTTTCTTGGTTTATTGCCACATGGAAATCACAACAAACCAGAAAATGTAAAGCATGTTTTAAACGAAAACCAGATTGAAACCCTTTAAAAAAAAGAGTACCACAGCACATATTTTATTTATAATTGAATAATGAAAGGAGAACGCTTCATTCGTGTTATGTAAAAAAAACATTCAGCTGGTGAAATATTTCTTGGTTAAATTCAATCTCAAAAAAAATTCATATATCTGTACATATTCCATTTACTTGATTCACATAAGTTTTCTATACCAACTTCGAGATATATAATTAAATGTAAAATTTGTACTAGATTATATAGAATTGAACATTTTTAAAACTTAATTTAACCACGTTCATACAGCTTGATGTATTTCCATAAGAAAATATTAATCTTTAATCATTCGATATTTTTGTACACATGCCAAAAAAAATTTTTTTTTTATAATCTGGATCTTTTTTGCATAAATACGTCTACAACATGGTATTCCCTCGTCGGAAATGTGGTAATGTTTTAACTTTGTTCCTGGATGTTAAACGGCTTCAACACGTATGCAAACGTTTATCTTGTAAACTCTGTATGATGGCTGAATAGTCGCACTTTTTCACTTGTTGACCTTAATAAGTTAACTTTTTTGTTTCTTTTCTTGCGTGAAAATCGTCTCCGTGTCCTTTTATTTGGAGTATATCAAACATGTTTTATTTAAGTTTTTTTAATCGATATAAAAAGTTAGCTCTCATTTTGTTGAGAGGTCTTATTTGAATTTTAAACGTTAACAGGTGCACTCGATTCAAGCAAACATATTAAAGCTTTTGCGTTAAGTTTTGCATTAACTTTTCTTAATTGTAATTTTCGAGAGAGCATCCATATGCATAATACACATATATACGGTATCTTTAGATGAGTATATGGTATATCTATAGTTGATTTTAATTAAAATTCAGGTGTTCGAAATAAACCGATACACGTGACTTCTCGCGTAGTGTTTTAAGTTCCTGGCGCTTTGTTTAATTAAAATGTGACGATTTCAGATCTTGATCACGTGTTAAATTTAATCATCAGTCGCGTCTTACTTTTATTTGATAATTGGTTAAAATATTACTGTTTGTTAAAGATGGATATTATAAATAGAATTATGAAATGCAGCGAAAGACGACTAAAAGTCTAATATTAATGAAGAGTTAGGAAGGGATAGACCGAAGAAACAGTGAGGGAAGAAATATAAACTGAAGGAAAAGTATAAAGTACGGGAAACAAAATAGCATGTACTCGTATGACGAGATGTCGACGAAGCTAGAGATGTGTGCATGGATAGAAAGGCTTGCAGATCTGTCCTCTCTGCTTATCCCAAAAATGACCTGGTGTGACGGTTTGTATGTTATTGTTTGTAGTTATTGTTTTATTGATTTTGTGATATTTGAAATCGAAGTGAAAAAAAATAGTTGGCAGGTTGGTTTTTCACAGCCGTCTTCTGGCCGGTGATGATGCGCTACCCCCCCCCCCCCTAAACTCTCCTATTCTAAATAACTATCATACTTATATCAATAATTGTAAAACTTTGCTTTTCACCACTGAATGTCTGGTAAATTAATTGAGTTTTACTTTTGTTTATTTACTAGTATTGTGATATTTTTCTTTATTTATTAGAGTTTATCTTTACTTTGAATCCAATTGCACAGTACGACGGTTTCTTCTAACCATCCAGAAATATGTTTATGTCCTATATGCAAAAAATCCAGACTGTCACAGTCTTTTTCGTCACCGTCAGGAATATATCCGCCAGGTGGGTACTGTCCGTAACTGCTGTCTTATAAAATACTAAAGCGTTACTTTTCATATGTTTCATCCCAATGTATAATTTGATGATTACAAGAGAAAAGACGATGCAATTCATATATGTCTGCACTTAGAATACGAACCCTCTACCTTCTTCTACACACTTACCAAGTATGCAACTGCAGACAATTACTGCACCGCCAATATTTTAGAAAAGCTCTCAGCTTATTCTGAACCTTTTAAAATTCCATCAATCCATTTCTTTTTCTCTCGACCTCCTTCCTTTGCGTTCGTTTTTTGACCACCCGGCTGTATTCGGTTCAAGTTGCTCACCTTCTATGTAATAAAACCGAACGTCAATATCAGGTAATGCCAAAAATCAATAACCCCTAATTCGTAGGGTGCTTAATCTGTGTGCTGCGAAAAAAGTACGTGATATTCGACCAAATCCCGTATTAATTTGCCTTATCGGGATTCGGCGCTTTGATAAAACTAAAAGCTCTGCAATATCAGATTATCCAGCCTTTTTTATTTGTATTTTATCTTTTTATTTAGCCGTATCTTTTATGGTTTTACCACGTTATCATTTGCAGCTGAGGGGTACGTATAGTGTATAAGTCTTCGGTAAATATTTACAAAGCCGCCCGTTTCATCAAATTTAGATAGTCGCACTTTTCTCTGTAGTGATGAATGATAACCGTGTTTTTTTTTTCATTTTATGTGATATATTTGTCATAACAGGGTAATGTATTGAGATGGTTAATATGTATTGTAATAAATTGGGTAGAATTATAGTATCTGTTATCTTATTGAAAGGCATAAAATCATTCTATCGATATTGTTAGTCAAATATAAAACGCAATATCATCGTTTGGACCAGTGGAGTCACATTCAACCATTTTATTGTATAATTTGATATAGCGCTGCTTCCCGACCATTGAGATCATCTCGAGGGCGCTTCTTAATTAGCTAGATAATTAGAACTTACAGAAGATGTATAGAGGACAAGTCTACCGAGAACTTCGCCATTTTGGAGATTTTCCTGTTCCATGAAACGTTCTGCCGAAATATTTCGGTTTTTTATCTCTATTGGGAATCTAGAGTCCTGTATTCGCAGCGTTTGACATTAACCTGGAGACTCGAAGATCTCCCGTTTAATTTTTTTTAAATCACTGATTGAATATTTTTTTCTTGAGACGGAGTGGAGAGAGTTACCTTCAAAGATAATACGAGTATTCAGTTTGAATATCGTAATTCAATTTTAACATCACTTAATTTCGTCATTTACTTGATGGAATCAATAGACGTTTAAATCTATCTAAAACTGTCTTAACTTAGAAACTACTTGAAGGTACGGTACCTCAGGAAGAAGTCTTTGACTCTATTCTATGTCGTAGTCCATCGCCTCTGAAAGACTCTAACTGTTAGAAACGTAATATTTATTTATTTAATACTTCATGCAAATACATCTTGCGGATATATTGCATTGTAGTATTTTTTCCCCTATCAACCAGTTTTTGTTTCTTAATTATCATTGGTATCCATGACCTTGTCTTCAACATACTCGTAGTATGTGAAAACAATATTTGGAAAAAAAACTAACGAATATTAAAAAAAAAAAATCTCAAGGAAAATAGGGATTAGGATAGGAGTTAAGGATGAGGAATATTTTGAGATAAATATTGCTTATTTAGTTAATTTATTCTTAAATATCGATAAGGATGAAGCACATTTGATTAGGCCAGGAAGATCGTTCCAAAGTCGAGCTGAGTGAACCGCAAAAGATAATGTGTGATACATTGGTATACAAAGGAGCCCTTGTTCAGAAATAAAATTGAATTTTTCATGCAGGCACTGAGGACTGCTTGGATTTTTCAAGACTCCAAAGAAGGTTGACAGACTATGGAGATCTGTCCGTTGTATTATTTCAAGCCGTATGAGTCTGGCACGATATTCGGGTGTATGATTAAATTTTTTAGATTAAAAATTAAAATTAAGTTTAAATAGAGAGAGGGATCGAGAGTATTGTGCTTATCGATATTTTGACCTTACAGGTAGAGTCCGCGGTTACGAAGGTGCTATATTTTCATTGGTTGTAGGTTCGTGCTCAATCTGTGGCACTTTCTTTTCTTCGTTTATATTTATGAGCAGGTCTCATGGCGCAGTATTACTTAAATATATTTCCCCAATTAACATTTTTCTGCTTCATTTTTGCCACTAAACAGATAATATTGAGGTATAACTTACATAAAAATACCGAATCTTATTGCGAATCTTTAAAGGAGCAACAAGTAATAACTCACCATACATAGATTGTTCCCCCTTTACAAGTTTATTATTAGCGTGTCTGAAAACCGACTGAAATGTTTCGATTCACGGCCCTGAAACATATTTCGTGTTCCCATTTCTGCCTGCGTCCATGCAACATTAATTCAACGGCTTCTATATTATTTATCCGGACGACTCTTCGTCCTTAAGATTCCGAAAGAGGAGAAAACAAAGGAGATTTAATTATACGCGAGGCTTTAGCGACCTGGGACTCCGGCTCTGGAAAGGTTTCGGGGCCAGGTGGACAAGAATGGAAAATTATTCATGACCGAGGAATATGAATATCCACAGAGTTTCTTTGTACCAATGGTCATGTGTCTGCTCTGGGAACTAGCTTAAATTTTGTTTTACGCCGTTTGTACGAGTAGCTATGCAAGGTATAAACTTATTCTTTCACATTAAATTGCGAGTATATTGTTCCAGAATGTACCACAAGTTTCCGATTTTCTTTTCTGACGTGTTTATTTACTATAGCGATTTTTATCAATTAGCAAAATCAAATATTCGTTTTTTGCTTTTATACGGTTTGAATATTTGGCCTGCGTTTTGGGGACGATTTCGTTCTTCATTTTCAAGACTGAACATTACCGTCTCTGTGGGATTTTTTTAAATGACATATCAATTTACTTTAGCTAGGAGGTACCATACATATGTTCATACCATCACACCATTTCTATATTGGGGCAGACAGAGAGTACTGAGTTCCAACCTTTTCTATCTCAACAAACATCCTTCGCCTCTTCTACATCCTTACGCCTTATCGTACAACTCCTACGATTTATCTGACTTTTCACGTTTCCTTTCAAAATGTCATTCAGTTGATCCAACCACGCTTTCCTTGGTCCTCCTCTACCACGCCTTTCACTCACATTTGTACTGTTTATTTGTTTTTTTTAGTCTTTCTTAATTTATTCGTTCTACGTGCCCAATCCATATCAGAGTACTTTTTTTACTTTATATAACAGCACTACCTTCTGTTATTTCGGTTGCTAAACAATTAAAATCTAGGCCATAAAAAATGACATGGTTGATAAGTTGCTTGTCTTATAACCCGGAGTTTACGAGTTCGATTCCCGTTGGTACCCTGATTTTTTTTTAAAGATTTAATAATAAAAGGAAAAATACATAGTGCAAACTCTCCTCAACCGCTCTCGAAATCAGTAATCGAACCCACTGCTAGTGATAGATTAAAAATATTACAAAAAAAAAATAATGTATGGATAGGAAGGGGGTGGCAGCGGCCATAATGTATGGATAGGAAGGGGGTGGCAGCGGCCATAATGTATGGATAGGAAGGGGGTGGCAGCGGCCATAACATTGGGTACTGTTCCGCATTTGTGCAGTCTGATTTTTACTCAAGGATTGTACTCGTATAACACCTTTCTGGTTAGTTCGAGGAGATTTGCCATATACTAATAAATTCGCTAAGTTGTATTGTATACAATGAAAGTGTAATACGAGTACAATACCAAAGACCAACAAATTGAGAGATATTGAATACAAATCAAATTGATAGCATATAAACTACAGTTATTGTTTTCAAATACCGTTATATGGGTATTATCTCTTTTAGATCTGCTTTAATCGCTTTTCGTGAGTCCTCGAGATATAATTTTTTTTCAAGTCAGACTATTTGTCTGAAAGCAATTTGAGAATTGACAAATTCTAGGATGATTACGGGACCTGGCTCATCATCATTAGTGATCTGCTGTTTTTCTATCTAATTTGTAGCATTGCGAATGTCTGGATATGATCATGGATCGTGAAGTTACAATACGTCTGTTAGATTGAAGACTCGTCACGATTTTTTACCTAATTTAATCACTTCGTGTCTATACTCAACTTTGACTCTGAAATTTAAGTTCTCTATTATTAAGATGTGTCTCAGTTTTTTTTATATTTCCCATAGGATTCCTTTCTTCGAGTACCGTTAGATATCTACAATCTGAAGGATTAAGTCGTCACCACCACGCTGTTTCAATTGGGGTATACATACCATATAGAACAGATCTATGTTTCGTCTTTGTTACGCCCATACATTTCGTCATGCATAATATGATACATACATACATATCATTATGCCGTGTCCTTTACGGGGAATGCAGAGGAAACAGATATCCAAGTACACAACTTTCACCTTCTCCACATTCATACACGTGGAGAAGACGTCATGCACAATCTTCCATTATTCATACTTCTCACTGTACTTTCGAAATCTGGTCTACTCGATTCAGTCACGTCTACTTCAGTCTAACACATCAGGCTTAAGTTCTCATATATCCCTGATCTCTTGACTGTAAATTAGTTTCAATATCCCAGGTTTACATTTTTTACTGTAAATCAATTTCAATATCCCTGTTTTTATTATACATCAGTTTTGATATTCCAGTTTTATATGTTTTTACTGTTAGTTAAAAACATGTTCTGGATTTGTGTAGAAAAAAATCAACTCCCTCCCTCTATGCTTGTATCAGCATGGCTCGAAGGGCCATTATTTGATATTTGGACAATAAACTTTTATTCTGTTCAGTGGCGCGCGGGCGGGAGTAGGAGAGGATTTAGGTAGGCGGGTCCACACCCGCTACCCCCGCCCATCCCGCCGCCACTGAGCACTACGCCCCGCCCAGCCGGGGTTGTATAAAATGACGTTTTAATTTCTCCATACAACTTTATTTAACAAATTGGCGCGCTGATTGTTTTCCACGGACGAAATGAATTCGGCATTCCTCGGGAGCTTCGCCGCCGCCTTTGAAATGGTTCTCAATTAAAAAGTAGCACGAGCAATTACACCCGGAATATCTCCCGTGCGCGGGTACCTATCTTCATTTTCTTCTCATTTGGAAGCAATCATGCAAATGGGATCCAACCAGAAATAAAAATATTTCATTTCTTTAAATAAAATATATTCATTCGTATGTGGTACCTCAACATGTCCAAATTGATGAGGTGAACATGTTGAAAATTGTGGTCGAAAAACAATACTGTCTTCGGGCCCAGTAATCAAGCCATCGAGTTAAGAACCATTGGAGTAGGCAAGTTAAACAAATATAGGTTTATTGTTAGCAACATAATATAGTATGTACATACGAGTATATAAACATATTCTGAAATTGTTTATATTATATATCTCAAGATAATGGCGAAGAAAAACAATACTGTCTTCGGGCCCAGTAATCAAGCCATCGAGTTAAGAACCATTGGAGTAGGCAAGTTAAATAAATATAGGTTTATTGTTAGCAACATAATATAGTATGTACATACGAGTATATAAACATATTCTGAAATTGTTTATATTATATATCTCAAGATAATGGCGAAGAAAAACAATACTGTCTTCGGGCCCAGTAATCAAGCCATCGAGTTAAGAACCATTGGAGTAGGCAAGTTAAATAAATATAGGTTTATTGTTAGCAACATAATATAGTATGTACATACGAGTATATAAACATATTCTGAAATTGTTTATATTATATATCTCAAGATAATAGCGAAGAAAATACATTTGAGAGAGAAGCTATCAATTCTGAGTTCATCTCACAACATAAGGTATCCCCACTCCAAAGTAAAATGTCCATTACCCATGACGAACATAATAAAATATACAATACAGATTGGGTGATCAGGAAACTTGTCTTGGGGCTACTGGAGATGACCATGTAAGCCAATTTGTGATAGGCATATATATCCTAGGGCAATGAGCTTCAGTACTTGCAGCTTGTCTTCGTCTTCTTTCTCCATGGGTCTTAGATAACTAAAAACAGTTGTACGCCATTTGGCTCGATCTACTGCTGTTTGCTCCCAGTTCGGCCTCAGTAATCGAGCATTAGGGTTAAGAACTACCGGAGTATGCAAGTAACTCACAGTTCGCCATTGTACGTAATGTAAATACTACCGCACGTGGACGCACACGTCTAGCATGTACATGTATTGTTACCATACAAACTCTTCAACCAGAGAAGTATTATCGGGAATCGAACCCGGAATTCTCAGGTGGAAAATCAGCTTCTTACCAACTCGACCACGTAGATCGTAACTTTTGAATATCGATGAATATCACGCATTCAAATTTATGTAAAAATACCTTGACATTTGTATTTAATGGTTAAATTAAATTCAGACTTAAAAATCTATTGGATATTAACTTTTGCTTACTTGTTTTATATTTTCCGATATAAGAGTATATCGATTCAGGTTGGAACTGTTTTGCTTATATACGTTCATCGCGCCCTGTTGTACTGTATTCTGTTTCAAAGTTGTATTAACCTTAACTTCCAAGATTGTTTTATTGAGTTACGCAGATTGTGAAAAGATCACTTTTCAGATGAGACGGAATAGGAGGAAGGTTTTTTTAAATGAAGTTTCTTTGTTTGATTTTTTTCATCAGAAGTACATGTGTTTTTTTAATTTCTACATATCTTTGACTTTCATTTGTTTTATCATTAACATGGATTGTGCCAAATATCTTTAAATATACATATTTCTTTTATTGTATAATTTTTTTAGTCTTTAATTTTTTTTATATTTTCTGGACCATTTTTTAGACATAAAAATGTATCCGTACAGTAAGCGATTAATTTCTTTGATCACTTCTTGATGTATACAAAATAGTTGTATTATATTACGTTTTCGTTATATGGTATGTGTCACGTTAATATGGTAATAATTTCTTTGAACCAACTGGAAAATGTTAAATAAACCTTGGGTGTAAACCAAACTGGGACCCGTTTAACAAAAGTGAATACACGCGGGAATGGAACCCGTAATACCCGGGTTGAAATACTGGCTTCTTACCAACTAGGCCATGGAGGCTGTCTAGTCGTAAATAGTTATACGAAACAAAAATCACACGAGTATGTAATCGGTCTAAAACATCTAATATTCCGACATTTAATTTTGAGTGATTATTGCTAATCTAATAGGGCGGCGATCTCTGTTGTCTCCTGAAACACGTGACTTAATTGATAATTGATGGTCTGGACACGGAAATCAATGAATGACTGCGTAACAGTTTGACTAAGGACTGTGAGACAAAAATAATTATTTTAAATTTATACGCAATGTATGTTAATTCATTGTGTCATTATTGTTTTAAAATATATTTTCTTTTTGATTCGTATACAGTTGTCTCCCGTTAAACCCGGGGATAGATTCCAGCCCCCGCCACCTCCCGCAAATGGAGAAATCCGCGGATAGTAGCGATCCCGTTCTAAATTACCAAGCTTTTTTCACGCTCCATTTGGGTAACTTTTTCACCTCAAAAGGTGCAAGAGCAAAATTATGATGAATTTCTTTCTCTTTTTTGAACACTTCACGAATAAAATACTCATTATTTCCATACTTTCTAGCAACGGCAGCGATCATTCTTTTTTCATACTATGTAATTAAAAAAATAGCTTTTCACTTATTGCATGCACTAGACCAGACATATTTGCTGTCTCCTGAGTCACCAGCACCTCAAGTCTTGCGTTTCGGAGGTATTATTACGATAACTAGGGGTTATTTGAACACAAACACTGAGAAACGATACGATCACGTTGATAGATAGAGCGCGACTGATCACGTGGGTGACTTGAGATGATTCTTCGGGTCTTCGGTAGGCCTACAGATCCCTGGGATAACAACGAGCTACTGCAATTACAAATCTTCTTGGTTGATTCGTGGTGACTGAGAATCGTGATCTCCTCGGTCCATCTGCCCACGACTATTTCCACCTCTGTATACTCCTCTCGGAGTACTCTCGTTACCGTGGATCCTGTTTCATTACTTCATCGGGCTAGTGGTCTACCTCTGCACACTGCTGGTTATCACAAGTCTTTCCAAATGATCATCTCTCATGCGTGCTTTATGACCAAACAATCAGAGTACTCATCGCAGACAAATCGTGTTCAGCCCGTTCTGCATCTCGAGTTGTTGATGATGGATAAATATGTGTGCCGTGCGGTTCAAGGTATCCTGAGCATGCGTCTCCAGCACCACATCTCGAATCAATCCACTTTTTAATGAAAATGTTGAAGATAAGGGAATGTATTTGTTTTTTTTTGGTTCCTATAGAAATGTTTCGATCCTTCTATTTTTGCTGCAGTTTTGCCATCGCAGTTCCCCGAATTTAAAAATCTTGTCCTTCATCGCGTGCTCAATGCTGAGTGTCATGGTCCTGCTTTGTCTTGAACTGGGCGAACCACCTGTCTCTATGCCTCGCTGTTCCGAATCATATTGCATACAGCCCTTAAAGAGGATCCTATTAACTCATTATTCAATCCGTCCATCTCACAAGACACCTTCTTGATCGCCTTCCCTCAACTGCCCCTGTGATCACCAGCTTACATACACGAATTACAAATAAAATAATTCATATAAATATATAATTTAATAGTTAAAAAGATACGCGAAGTTCTTGAAAAAAAAACTTTAAATCATTTCAATGTAATTCATATGTATTCAATTTCAAACGGATTACAATTTTTTTTTCAAAAGAATCTCAGTACTTCGCTTCTATTCTTTGAACTTTAATTATAGAAACTTCCGTTTTTAAAACGATGCAAACCCTGCAGCCGGAAATCTGAAACACTCGAGCGAAGAAAGCTGAAAAATATTTGTATACACTTTTTAAACTAACTTAGCTGCAAAGGTACAACGGGCCCATTTCGGATTCCATTTTTCTTAAGCATTGTTTTTATTCCAGTACGCGGGTAATTTATTTCGCAATTTTAATGAGCTGCTACTCTAAACTCCTGCCTGAGTGATGAAGCGGCCCGGATTGCGCGAACTTTTTCGCTTCGCGCTCTCCAAACTTTTTAAAAAGTCGTTCACTTTTTCATTAACTATAATAAACTCTTTCCTTGTTCGTCGGCGGCGCGAACCGATCCTGTTGCCGGATACGGTTCGACTCCGCTAAAAAAGTCGAAGTTTTCGTATGTAGATTATTTACTGAAAACAATCGATATGTTCGCAATAAATACACAATTCTAAGATGACGTCGGCGGCCATGGTTAAAAACATGATAAGTTTATTCAAGATAAGCAAGCGATCTGTCAAGACTGTGCACTAAAGAGCAACAGTTTGCACACAATAAACCGAAGCGCATACATGCAGGCAGGCGTCTTTTATCTACTGGGGAGGCTGATAGTTATACTCTGCCACGAGGGATTGCCTATTATAATAGAAAGTACAGTACAAAGTGAAGGATCAGGGTACTGGTGCCAATAGGGATGATTATGCAAGCCAATTTGTGATAAGTATATGCTGTTGCACATAGGACAAGGAACTTCAGTACTTGCAGCTTGTCTGCGTGTTCTTTTTCCATTGGGTCCCTGATAACTATCAAAAGTTTAACGGCATTTGGTTCTATCTGCAGCTGTTTGTTCCCAGTTGTGCTGAGCACTAAGGTGTCTCATACAGTACATCCTTATATTTCTTGCGCTGCCCACCGTGCTTTATTCTGTATAAAATTAATATTGCAGTTCGTGAAAAACAAAATATCATGGATGATAATATATTTGAATATAGACGAGCCAATCATAGATTCCTTTTGAACTCTAAATGAACTGTATTGTATTTCACATTCGTGGTATACAGTACAACCTGGCGTTTTTATTGCCAGGTTGTACTGTACTTTTAAAACGAATTTCCCCTACCAACTAGTTAGAAATGTTAGTACCCGTAAGTGAAATCCACGCTGGAATCGTTTTTTTTTTCGAATTGGATACCAGCTGGTTTCGAATCCGCAACCTCCGAGCTAGAAGAAATGCATCTTAACAACCAGGCCACGGAGGTTGTCAGATATTGGTATACAGTGTGTAATGGTAATTATGTTTTCTCAAGCATAAAATAAATCTGTGGTGGTAGAAACTTTTCTGGATTAAATAAAATGTAACTATTTTTAAAATAAAATATATAACAACGATGGTTTGATTTTTTTAAACTTGTGTAATTATGTTATTGTTTTTTTATTATTTGAAAACTTTAGCTTCTGTATATAATTATTGATTTTTTGCATGAATCATGTACAATGGCTTTATTATTTATACATATTTTTCAGTGTAAATTTTCAATTTTTTTTATACACGTGCAAAATGCAGTTATCAACTACGAGTGTTTTCTTTGTTTTTTTTTTTTAATTTTCATCAACAGTGTTGGTAAAAGGCAATGAATGAATGAAAATAACTATTTTTTGAAATATTGAATCCTGTTGTAATGATTTTTGCCACATTTTAAATAAGTGGTTAATATAAACTTTTTTTTCTTAAGTTTGAAATATTGATTTTTGACATTTTTCTGACAATTTTTTAGTCAACTAACTTCTAAACAAAACAATTTGCTAAAAAAAATTATATTGTACCTTGAGAACTACCGGCAAGATTACTATTTTCATTCATTATTTGCCGTATTTTTTATTAGTGTAAACTTTCTTTAGTCATAGCACCTTCTGATTTGATTGCCACAATTTTACTAAATACATTGTTTAAAAAACACGTGTTCGTGTTTTAAGTACGTTGCTTATTAATATAATTATATCTTGTGCTCTAATTCATAGTCCGAACTTTAATTTAATTTAATTTAATTCTGGCCTTAGTCTGAAAAAAACGTATCACAAATCAGACATTTTACATAGTTGCATAATGTTACAGAAAGGCATTACTACTGAAACAATACTCTTTTTTAATTTGGGTCGATTAACCTTTTTTACAGTATTAATGTGAAATATTTGAAAAAAAAATTGAATATACTATTTATGTTTTTTTTTTCATGAATTATCATTAAAAACAGTTTAACGATATTAACATTGTGGTAATCAAATTATAAAGGTTGTCTACTTTTGGAATATTAATTCTGTGTTCACATGAAACAAATCTGAATTTGTTCAACCGAGAATACGACTAGAAACATTTCGGAAAATTTCATCGGCCGAAGAAAAATAAACATCGCCGAAGTTGAAAGCTATTTATTGCCTGTTTAAATGCTATAAAAGTTGTTGAAAGAGCTGAAACATTTAATTGTTCAGTTGGTATACATTTGCAAGGCCACGGCTCATTATGTGTACCCAAGCACTATTGTTTGAATTCACATGAATATCGACAATTTTGTAAGAAAAATACATTTACTTATTTGACACTTGAATGCACAAGATATACTCGGCGGTTTTTTTTGCAATAAAGCAATCGCTTCCGACCTACGAAATTTGGACCGATTGCTGGGTGAGAGGTCAAAAGTTTTCGTTTTAACATGTAAAGAGAAAAAAATATGCATAAAGAGATAAAGAAACAACATTCACAAATGTTATTAACGAACATTTGTAAACGGTATATTTTATACGAGTCTCATTATAGTTTTATTTTTTCGAAGCTTGCGTGTTGGAAGTCTTAGTCTTGCCAACTATAATTATTCAAGTTAAATTATGGTTAACCTGCAGAAGAAGGAATGTGTTATTATTTCCAAATATAATTGTGTGGTAAATACAAAGTGAAGCAGTATTTCATTTATCTATTTCAAATTAATAAAATTACATTACAAAGTAGGAATAACCTCAATCGCCCGACAGGTACAGCGATGCATATTCGACTCGTGTATAATTTTTATACGAGATTTCTTGGTTGTATTTTCTCGATCTAGTCAGTTTAATTAACCGGTTGAACAGTTTGGATTACCTTGTATATAATCTCCCAACTAACCACGGTGCTCTCCGGGGGTAGGTGTCTCGCAGTCGTCGGGGCTCTTCCAGGCGGCCTTCGCACCCTCCCTTGGGCACGCCGGCAGTCCCGCCGCTCCTCTCTCAGGTCTGTTCTCACCATTCTCATCTCATAGACTTGATATTACAAGACAGAGTTTGCGATTCAAGAAGTCCGAGTATGTTCATTATGTTCACTCAACTTATTCATAACTGATATTACGAGGCACAATTTCAAGATTGCGAGTTTATAAATAAAATTGCACTTTTTATTTGTTAAATTACTTGAGACTTTGTCTACGATACCACTTTATTTATTACAAGATTCAAGTATGTTCGTTTGTATTTCATTTAATACATACTTATACTTGTAGACTGATTAACGCTACACAAACTTTAGATTGAGAAAATGTCTTAAATTTTATCAATATACTTTACTTGATTAATATACGAGTATGTTATATATTTGAGATAAACTAACCAGTAAAGCAGAGGACTATTGTAAAATAAAGTTTGATATTCAAGAAATACGAGTATGTTCTTTATATTCACTCACATACTTATTACTTATATTAGTTGCATCAATTCAAGATTGAGAAAACCGTAGCAATTTAATGTATGTCAAACTACAAACTAATTGAAACTTAGTCCATTATACTATACTACTCTGCGTTTTGCAACACAGCAGGAGATTCAAGCATGTTCTTTTGCGTTTCACTTAACATACTTACACTCATATACTGGTATTACGCTATGCGAATTTAAGGTCGAGAAAGTATCTTAAATTTTAGCAATAAATTTGATTTTTATATTTTATAAATTTGAGCTAAATAAACCAGTAATACCAACGAAATATTGTACGAGGAACACAGAGTATTTTTTTTATTTCGAGATCTTTTGAATATATTTCGAAATGAGCTTACGTACGTGTACATGTAATGCCAATATCACAAGGTGTTTTCCTATGAACACTGCAACTGTCTTGTTTCAATTGAATCTGTCTTGTAATGTAATTTGTATTTATTATTAATATTAACTACTTGAAGGTGTGACAGCTTACGATCTGAACCTGAACCTACTGTAAAATTTTGTAGTTGAATACTGAACTAATTCGTTTACACGAATGTTCTTTAATAAGGGTTTTTTACAGTAGAAATTTATACGAGTAGAATGTAACGAGCCTATTGAACTATTCGGAAGGAATGTTATACAGCTTCGTAACATGTCACATTGTATTACTTTCTTTTTTGTAGAATTTCACAACATTTCTGTGAAAATTGTTTGAACTGTTCAATAAATGATCACTTCTCTTTACTGTGTATTTAATATACAAAAATACATTTACATTATGGTTGTAGTGTAGTAATATATATACAATCTTTCCTTTTTTTTAATTTTCATCTCTATTATTGTTATTTAATATGTATATTTTTTTATGCCAAAGTTATACATTATTTACAAAAATTTATTAAATACAAACTGTATAATAATGTCAAAAATAAAATTATTTGTAATTTTATATACTTACTTTTGGAACTGCATTCGATATAATTACAAAAAATCAACTAAAAGTATTGTCAGAATAATTGTCACTTGTTTTCAAGTTTTTATAAAATTATTTGTATTTTTAAAGTAGTGAAATTATTTTTAATATTTTTTTCAGTATTCTTATATACAGTATGCGAAGAAACCATATTTTAATTATAACTTGATTTAAAAAGACGTCATTTATTTGCAAATTGATAATATTGACTCCGTACTCTTATGATTGCGTTGCACATTAAAAATATTCGTATATCAATGAAAATAATTCAGCTTTCCATTTTTCGATTGATACATTAATTTAAAGTGTATCAATTAAATGTAAGCATCTCCCGATGAGATTTTGTGTTAGTGCACATTTCAATAAATATACAGAAAACTCAGTGATCGAGAACTTTTTGTTTTAAACAATTTTAATAATGACAAGGAAATCATTTTTATATCGCTTTTTCTTAGTAAAATAATGCCTGTAAAGTGCTGTATAAGCGTCGACAAAAAAAAATTATTTCCAAGTAATATCAATATGTTCTTTCATTTTTTTATTATTTCCTTAAGAGTTGGTTGACTAAGCGAATATACAAGTTAAACGTGTATGATATTGTACAATATTACGCTTTCGTTGTATACAGTACAGCCTGGCGGGTTTATTGCTATGTGGCAATTTCTGAAGTGATTGGACTCGTACGAGTATACCGAGGAAAACGTAGCTGGATCATGCAGACCACATTTTTAAAAGAAAGTCAACAAATTCGCATTGGTGATACGGAAATGTTGCAGAGCTTGGTTATACATACTATTGCACGCCGAAAGATAAAAATTACTTTGTTGACTACTCGAGACCAGACTAGGATTTTTTTGGAATACCACCGATAATCAAACCCGTATCTCCCAAGTAGAAGATAAGCGTTTTACCAACTGTACCACAGAGTTCGTTATATTCGAAATAATGTAGTTAGAAGAAATAAATGATAAGTTGGGGATGACGGGACGTATAAATATATAGAAAGCGAAATGAGCATCTGTTCTCTCTGCCTATCCCGTAAGGAACACGGCGGGATGATATGTATATGTTTATCAAGTCAATGTCAAGGTCAAATGGTTGACTTACTAACTTATCATCCAAAATTCCACCGAATGAAACAGCTGAAAAAAACTTGAAAATGAACTTTGCATGTTATTAAAAAGGTTCCCCGTCTCTGATTGGACTTGCGTAGATCCGTAATGTAATACTAACTGCTACTGTAATGTTCATTTAAAATGACTCGAGCGATACGTTTATGATCTCACGAAATAGCGATTATAAATACGGCTCTATCGGACACATTTCTATTTTTCGATTTTCTCATTTAACGTAATTTTTCGTTTGCTTAAATTTAGTAGCATATGGACTATGCGAAAATAACCTAACCCACATTTTATTTATTTTGAGATTGACTTCCACTTTGGAGATGACTTCCGTGGCGTAGTGGGTAAAATGCTTGTCTTAGAAGATCTAGGGATTCAATTTCCGTCGGTACCCGATTTTTTAACTGGTTCCAGTCTAGTGTTCACTCAAGGCCTTTAAAAAATTACTCTCTGGTTTGTTAGAAGAGATTGCCATATGATAATACACCTGCCAGGCTGTACTGTCTATAACGAAAGTGTAATTAACAATACGATACAACAAAACAACTAAATAAATACGTGATTTAACCATAATTTAACAGGTTTGACATTTTTGCACCTACTTGATTGATCTACTTATGCTTTTTTGATATTTCAAATAATGAACTTGTTTCTAACATTTTTTAGGATTGAATTAAACCAACAAATACCCAGTTTAATAATTTTGCGCATAGAGGATTGATCTATGTTTTCGATATTTCAAATATACGACTATCATTTTTTTTTATTGTATATACTACCTTGATCAAAAAGTTTTAGGACTTTATTCGTAAAATCGAAAATACAAGTTAATTCATCAAAATCGATATGGTCCCCTTCAAAGTACTCCCCATCGACTGCAACGCACTTACGCCAGCGCTTGATCCAATCCTCGAAACACCGCTGGTACTCAATTTTCGGTATGTCCATCAGAGCCGTCTTCGATTTTTTCATGACATCCTCTCGAGTGCTGTAACGCGTTCCGCGAAGCGGTTTTTAAAGTCGGTTGAACATGAAAAAGTCGCAGGGAGCCAGATCAGGTGAATTCAAAGGCTGGTGGATAGTAGTCTTGTTGTTTTTGGTCAAAAACTCATGGAAATCATGTCTTTCGCGATTTAAACGCGGTCATTTTTTTGCATAAAATTGAGGTCTTACGGCACCAGTTTTGCAGCGACACGTCCGAGGCCTAAATCACTAACCAAAATGTCTTGAACGGATCCATAAGCTATGTTCAAGTCCTCTGCCAGCTCTCTGATGGTCAATTTGCGGTTTTCGGCCAACATTTCTTTGATTTTATCGATGTTTTTATTATTTATTAGTTGATGCCATTTTCAAACTTGTAAAAAATCGAAAACACGCACAAAGGTAGATGTACTCAGTACAGCGTAACTTTTACAAATGTCAAGCTATGACGCTGAAATTTGGATGGAAGTATCAATGATAGATGTGGTAACCTAACAAAAAAAAAAGAATTCCAATCGGGTGACTGACAGCGCCACACGGTTTTCGGTCCTAAAACTTTTTGATCAAGGTAGTATATACGTCCATTTTTTTGTATATGATATATCCTTGAAGTTCGTTTAACCTTATTAATTATGTACATATTAAAAACACATTAGCATACAAGTAATTTAAATAGTTGTTTTGTTTGGTTTTTTCTTCAAACATAGTTTGATTTATTTTAAATATAATATACTCGTATCATACATGTATATATGTAAGACATTCTAAACTGTAAGCTGACAATTACGTAAAAATAATGTTTTCAAAATAAATATTGAATAAAATCAAATGTAAATAAGTTATTTTTGTTAGCGTTCTGTATTATATAGTATTTTATTGATTTATTTGTGTTATTTTACTATTCTCTAAAATTCACAATTTGAAAATACGATAACTATGTGCATGATCCTTGGGGTCCATTAGCGCACAGTAACGAATACCTATTACTGCTGTCGTATATATTTTTTTCGTGGCCTAATTGGTAAGACTCTGGTCTTGTACACGGGGTTTTGGGTTCGATTCCCGATGTATTGTATCATATTACACTTTTGTTGTATACAGTAAAACCTAGCGGGTTAATTGCCATGTGACAATCTCTTCTAACAATCTAGAAAGGTGTTAAAAACCCTAAGGGGAAATCAGACTGGAATCCTTTTAAAATAAAGTCTGAGGTACCAACAGGAATTGAACCCGTTACCTCCGGGTTGGAAGACAGACGTCTCACCCACCAACCGGGCCACAGAGGTTTCCTGTTACCCAAAAAGGGGGGGATTTCAGAGTCTGGTTAATGAGTTCGTCTGGCAGCAATATAGCAATATTCACACTTAGATGTGTGCGTGGGTTTTTGCTTGCCGAGTGCGGTAGTATTTCCAATACATATATGGTGAACTGTAAGTTACTAGTTAACTGTTGTTAACCCGAAGGATCGATTACTGGGTCCAAATACAATATTGTCTCCCTGTCGCGCTCTTTAAAATGTCCGGATTATTAATTTGGATATGTTGAGGGGTACCATACGAATGAATCAAAATATCTAAACTTTCCCAAAAGAAATTATTACGTTTTACAGATATTTTCAATTTATCAGTTAGACCGAAAGTGTTTGAAATTGTGGGTTGTTCATGAAAAAATGTAGTTTATTAGTTGTGTTATGGTTCTTGTACATAAGTTGTGAGTTCGATATCGTGTTGCTTCAACAGGTGTGACGTTGGGTTCGAGCGGTGCAATCGGCGCGGTCGGTGCTGGCGCAGGTGCGCGGCGCGATAGCTTGGAGCGCGCGGCCGGCGGCGTTGCCATTGCGGCTGCCGGTGGCGCTGCCGGAGCGTTCAGCCCCGGTGCGTTGGAGCAATACGCGCGCGGGAAGTGGGCGGCGGGGGCGCCGCTCTCGCCGCCCCTAGGGGCGCAGGCTGGCCTTCAGAGACTGGTGTCCGCAGCGCCCGGCGCCGAGGCGGCCAAGTACAGGTCAGTATTATAGATGATCTTCCCCTTGTACATGATACACCGTACTCAACTCTCCGTGAGTACCTTGTTGAGACAAATTGAGCAAATAAGTCTGGAATCGAGCAATAAGAGTATGGGGTGGATAAACTTCTTCCAGAGAATTGACTGACTGAGAACATTGAAATTTTCAAGAGACTTCTTAACAAGATCTTTTGTGAGAGAAGGTACAATTAATCAGATATGTGTTATGCTTCACACAATTCATCTTGAATGACATATTTTATTATTTATAATACCAGTATAGGTGACATTTCACATGGTGTATTACAGGACATATTGTACAGAACACATGACATATGACAGACTTTAAGTGACATACAATACCCACTACAATGTCTCAAAATGTTATATGTGACATATTACTCAAAATTTGTGATCCTTTTTTCTTAACATATTTTACACTCTACATTTCACATGGCAATTCTTGACATCCAGATCATTCTTACACGACATAAATGTTAACATAACACATCCTTCATATCATTATGGTACCATATATGGACATATAACATATATGCATAAAAGACCCAATCCACAACACATTTTTTTATTTATTAAAAATATTTACAAACCTTACTCTTTTCCTGTATGTGCGAAAATTTCAAGGTAGTGAAACAGATTTTCATAGTTAAATCTTAAAAAAAAATATTCCATACAAGCCCATAAAAAGTGGCTCAATGTTTTTTTCAGTATCTTAGAAGAGGTAAATGTGGGTCCTTTTTGCATATATACGTCCATATAATTTTTATGTGATCACAAGCGAGATATTGGTTATTCTTCTGAAAATTTTCGGAATATTCGCCTAGTTCTGATAGAACCGTGAATAAAAGAATGAAGGAATTTGAAAAAATGCCGATATGAAATGTAGAAGGATATTTGTAACTATCAGCATGTTTGAGTATGAATATGTTGAATAATAACTTCTTTCTCCTAATGTTCGTTAATCAAGGATCTACTGTGCTTGGAAATGTAGATTAAGGTTTTTGATGATTTTTAAATTTTTATCAAACAACATGTAACACAATTCTTTCTTCAAAATTTAATGATGAGAGTAACAAAAATGAATTAATTTTTATTGTATATTACTTAAAAAATAATTAAACAATGGTTTGTACAGGTAAATCACATAATTTGAACTTTTTAGGATATCCGATGTATTATATATATTTTTCTCTTGATTCTGCATTTGTAGCAGTTGATAATCTGTGTGCAACTTGCATTTCAATAGAATATTATATAAATAAGCCTTAATGTACATAATATCAAGTTTTCCTTTTGTTTTTAATCACGTTTTGTTTTAAAAAAGTTTTGTAACTAACCACTGAATGCAAAATCCACAATCCCGGTGCATATAACACTAATGATGTACATCAATACATTTTGTTTATATTTCTGAAACATTTAAAACCTCCAATTGAGAATGTTGTATTAAATCCATTCTATGGAATGTTTGATATAAAAATATTTTGTAAAGTAGTGTAAAATTTTGTGTTTATTACGACCTTTTTGCAAATGTTTTTAATTTCACTGTTCATTTTCTTTATGTATATTTTTTAGCTATCTAATTGGACAATAATTACAAAAATAACTATTTATTCATGTTCTAATTATTTCTATATATGTAATATAATATTCAAGATTTACATTAAAATATAAATGTATTGTTTGTTTTATTTAAATTTATTTGACATATTGAAATCTTAATAAATCATTGCTTTTTTTATAATTTTAAGGGAAACATTTTCCTTATTGTATTCTTAACAGTTATTGAATTCCCCAGGGCGGTGAGCAGTCTGGCACAGGGTCTAACCACGAACGGCATGTTCGGATCATCATCGTCACTCCTCAGTAAGCTGGGCGGAGCCATGACGGGAGTCAGAGGTTGGTTTTATTCATTATTTTTTCTCTAGAAATTTTGTGTATGTATTATATAAACCTTTCAAAAGCCTAACTGACTTACTCCCTATATAAAAGTAAAGAAAATTCACAGTTTTCAAAATATACATACATAAGACGTCCTCTGTGGTCTGGTTGGTAAGACGCATGTCTTCTAACCCTGATGGATCTTTTAATCCTGATGGATGAATCCTTGAGAGTGGGCTGAAAAACATCTAATGTCCTCGCGGCCGGGCTCTCTCTCTATTAGTGGGGGTGTATCTCGACTGGGAGGATGTTATGAGATGTGCCCAGACCTTTTGATATGTTCTCTTAAATAATTTTTTTCTACATTATCTTGAAATATACGAGTATGTTATTTCAGGATATATGCACATGTTATATTGCTATCAATATTTCAGGATATATGCACATGTTATGTTGCTATCAATATTTCAGGATATATGCACATGTTATGTTGCTATCAATATTTCAGGATATGTGCACACGCTATGTTGCTATCAATAAATCTATATTTATTTATTCAACTCGGAGGTTGTGGATTAAATTTTTATTGATACTCAATTTTTCTATAAAAAGAGTTTTAGTCTGGTTTTCACTTAAGGCCCCTTTGTCATCTTGCTGGTTGGTTGAAAGAGATTACCTCAAGTCAATAAAGCCACCAGGTTGTACTGTATATAACAAAAGTGTCATACAATACACATACCATATTGCCATGTCCCTTTTGGGTTAGGCAGAGAGGAGAAACTCCATATTTTTATATCTAGGCACATCGCTTTTGCCTCGTTCTCTTGTCTTATCTTTTTCATACTTCTCACCTTTTACTCAGTACCTTACTCCTCCCATTGATTCCTTGATCTTCTGAACGTGATGCAAGGGGGAGCAGATTTTTTTGTCTTGTGTATGGTCACAGAAGACCCTCGCTATCATCCCATTGCTTAAAATATGCCCACAAAGTATCATAATTACTGCTTTCTAATTTTTCTTCAAATTTTTGTTTTCTACAAATGTGCATACTTATTTTTTATTCAAATATCACTTCAATCCGTTTACTGATTTTATAAATAATTATTTTCTACTCATCTATTGATTCATTTCTTGTGCTTTGCATCTTATGGAAATGCTATATTTATCAATTTGTGGAATATTTTTTATGTATTGGGAGTACAAATTAGTTCGGTCCGTTTCCAAAAGATGGCTCTGGCTGTTATGAATGGTTCATAGTGACAGCCGATTTTGGCGGTTTCAGAGAGGTTATACATCTGCCAATAATATTCAGTTTATATCGCTTTGAGTTTCATGCAAAAACTTGTTTTGTCCAGTGTTGAAAATGTCGAATTTTGTGTTAACCAAGCAGCATTTGCGGGAGGTTTTAATTTTCTGCATTAATTGGAAGAAAAGTGCATGGGCTTCACCCATCGAATGCTTGTCGAAGTTTATAGTGACGATGCTCCAACTGATAAATCATGTAGGGAATGATTTCGACGTTTCAAGGATGGAGATTTCAGCGTCGAAGACAAGGCTCGCTCTGGACAGCCAAAAAAATTCAGGGACAAAGAATTAGAGGCATTACTCGAAGAAGATCAGAGTCAAATGCAAGAGGAGCTTGCAGAATCATTGGGAGTGACTCAACAAGCCGTTTCCGTACGATTGAGAGCCATGAGAATGATTCAAAAACAAGGAAATTGGGTGCCTTATGAACTGAAACCGAGAGACGTTGAAAGGCGATTTTTCACTTGCGAGCAGCTGATTCAAAGGCAACAAAGAAATGGTTTTTTGCATCGGATTGTAACTGGAGATGAGAAGTGGATATTCTACGACAACCCCAAGAAGAAAAAATACTATACTAAGCCCGGTCAATCGTTGCTATCGACCTCAACATCAACACCAAAACCGAACATACATGGTTCGAAGATAATGCTCTGTATCTGGTGGGACCAAAGGGGTGTTGTTTACTATGAGGTGCTGAAACCTGGCGATTCCATTACGGGTGATCGGTATCGGCTACAATTAATTCGTTTGAGCCGTGCATTGCGAGAAAAACGGCCGGAATACGAGCAAAGACATGATAAAGTTATTCTTCTTCATGACAACGCTCGGCCTCGTGTCGCAAAAGTCGTAAAAAAATATTTGGAAACGTTCAAATGGGATGTTTTACCGCACCCGCCGTATTCCCCAGACATTGCTCCTTCTGATTACTGGTTGTTCCGAAGGATGCAGCACGATTTGGCAGGTCACCGGTTCACTTCTTTCGTAGAAACCGAAAATTGGCTCCAAACTTGGATCGCCTCAAAAGACTAGTCATTTTTTCGAGATGGAATTCGAAAATTGCCTGAGAGATGGGAAAAAGTAGTAGCCAGCGATGGACAATACTTTAATTGATCTGTTCATTCATTTTGTTTAGAAATAAATGCATTTTTGAACACAAAAAAACGGACTGAACTAATTTGTACACCCAATAACATTACATAAAAGTCTTACTTTGATTGAGATGTTCATCTGTAAGTAGAACATAATAAAACAGTCTTGTAATATGTTATTTTGTTTTTCCTCTCTATAAGAACAAGTATATGGCGTTGCAGCTGGGGTAACCCCCATGGTTGTGGGTGGAGAAAAACCACCTGGTCGCTCCGGACTCCTGGAAGACTTCCGCAACAACCGGTACCCAAACCTTCAGCTCAGGGACCTCACCAACCACATCGTGGAATTCTCGCAAGATCAGCATGGCTCGAGGTAAAATAACACTTTCTTATTGATTTCTTTATCAGTAGCATTAATTAGGATATTTACTATTTTGGTCATACTTTGGAGAATGTAACTAAGAACCGACCCAGACCAAGCTATTTTGTTGTACCTTTGTGTTTTTGACGGAGCGAAGAGTGTAGTAGAATTAGAACTAACTTGCCAAGAAATTATATTTGACTAGAAAACTGCCAGTTAGATGGCATTAACATTTGCATATATTTAGCTTCTTTGATGCATATTACAGAGTTCTACACCCATCACTTTCAAGTTTGATGCCTGATTTATATAGATGGAGTGAGAAAATAGTGTCTGTTGAATTGCGCCCATGTTTAAACCCTGCAATAATATTTTATTTTACAATGAATCTTGATTATATTATTCAAATAATAATGTGTTCAAATATCTAAATTTGTTAGGTATAGATAGGGTCTTGCCAATTCTATGTTTAAAGGGGAAGTACTATTATGTTCATGATTTTATTCTAATTGCTGACTTTCAGATTCATAAAAATTTCACTAATTATTATTTGGCTTGAAAACATGAATATATAATGCTACTTATGTTTTCAGATTTATACAACAAAAACTTGAACGAGCCACAGCATTGGACAAACAACTTGTGTTCAGTGAGATCCTCGGTGCTGCATACAATCTGATGACTGATGTCTTTGGGAACTATGTCATTCAGAAGTTCTTCGAGTTCGGCACTCCTGAGCAGAAAACAACATTAGCACAGAAGGTGAATTTCAATACTTATTCAAATTTGGCAGATGATTAACTTTTCTTTTCAAAAGTTAATAATCTTCCAATATAGAGACATCGCGTAATATCAAGAATTAGCTGGATTTCAGTAGATATCACTTTTTTTTTTTTAATATTTTGAAGTACAATATTCCAATGATAGATGTATTAATAAAAAAAAATCCTAACACAATTAATTTTATTTCAGCTCCGTGGACATGTTTTAGCGCTAGCCCTTCAAATGTATGGCTGCAGAGTGATTCAGAAGGCGCTAGAGTCAATTCCATCAGAACAACAGCAAGAGGTAGTCCGCGAACTGGATGGGCACGTCCTGAAGTGCGTCAAGGATCAGAATGGAAACCATGTTGTGCAGAAGTGCATTGAGTGCGTGGAGCCACACGCCCTTCAGTTTGTCATCAATGCATTTGCTGGACAGGTGTATGCACTCAGCACACACCCATATGGATGCCGTGTCATTCAACGTATCCTTGAACACTGCACTCCCGAACAGGTTTGTAATGTTTTTAATTTTTTTTACTTTAGTTTCAAGACTCTTGGTCTGATGTGACTTTTCAGTGGGCCACATAATTTTTATTTATGTCAAAGTTAATAAGTTAAATTAGCTACAATGAATTTAAAAGGAATGTTATAATATTGAATTTTCAGTAGATATAAAATTATATTTTTCAATAATAATTGTCAGTTAGCACAGTAGGTGTCGTTTACCATGATATTTGCATCACTGTGATCTGCCTTTTGAAACACATTAAATAAAAATCATGTTGAAGTTCGCATAACCATGATTTTTTAATGTACACAGGTATATTATATAAACAAAGAAGATTTGTACCCCATAAATGTTTTTTAGTTAACTTATAATGCATACGTATTTGTCGAAAAAAAACAAAGTATATTTGTAATTTATGTATATTTTTTATTAGTATTATGAATAAAAATGTTTGTTTTATTACAGTTGCTTATTTACTATAAATTGATGTATGAAATATTGTGGTTATATAACAAAATTTATTAAAAAAAATAATACTCGATTGTTCGCTGATCAGGAAATTTGCTGTGATGATTTTTCAGTTCCATTAGTGGTGGTAAGCGAACATCTAGTGTATATTTCCACCAGACTATCAATTTGACAATTAGTATTTATCACCCGATTAAACTGAGCTGATGATGCCATCAAATATTGAACCAGCTGCTCGTAGTTTGATGAATAACGACATTGTTTGTCCGAAATAAAGACAGTGTATAATTGAATTATGTTTGTGGTTTCAGGTGGCCCCCGTTCTACAAGAGTTGCATTCCCATACAGAACAACTCATCCAAGACCAATATGGAAACTACGTCATCCAGCATGTTCTAGGTGAGTTTAGTTGATATGCGGAGTCTTCTCCATTACAAAGTCTTACCTGCTGATGAATCCAAAGTCAATCAGTGTTCATAATTTTTTTTCATTTTGTCGAACTGAGTTTTTCTTTTTCAGCTCAAACTAAAATTTGTATTTTATCTTGAATATTCATAAAACTCAGTTAAAAAATATACAATTATTTATTAGACGTAGATATTCATTTAATTAAAATACAGCATTTAGTCAATTTATGAATAAATATATCAATAGGGCATTAAAAGATTGTATACTTGAACCAAGCCTTATCAAAATTTGCTAAAATGATTGTTCACAAGTGCTTATTAGTGCCAATATTTATATATAGGAGAAAAATCTGGACATGAAAAATTAATAAAAAAAGCCAAATAGAAGTGGTGGAAATGCATGCTTTGAGAAAAATATGTGGTGTGTCGACAAATATAACATCTAGTTTTTAAGGAAGCGTATGAGTTAAAAAAGACTGATGTTTTAATAGAAAGAAAAAGAGTACATTGAGGTTTTTTTGTATGTGTTGAATGGATGGGTGATGGGAGACTAACTAAATGGATCAAACATGAGTGAGAGTCATGGTAGAAGGTGATTGAGAAAGGCATAGTTAGACGAAATGAATGAAAATTTCAAAGAAGGAAATGAGGAACTAAAATATTCATGGAAAGGTATGAGAAGATGTATATATATATAAATTGCAAAATGATAATTTTTATGCTAGGCGGTATGTACATAAAATAACTGCTAGCTAAAAATGTGTCAAAAGCATTGTTAAAAAATGAAACCTTAACTGAAATTAGATTAAATGTTTCAGCTTTTTGTAACTCTATAGTAGAATACTTTTGGTATTTCACTTGAACTATTTCAATTACTTTAACAATGATTTATTTCTAAAAAATATTGATATTTGTATATTAATAGCATCACTTTCAATGCAATGCAGGGCAGTTCATGAGTAGAGTTGCACACACAAGCCTTAGTCAAGAGTTATAGCCATTATCCAGATAAATAATGACACACCATCAGATGTGGTCTACAAAATTTTGAGTACATTTTTGAAATTGAGTATTTCTTAAATGATCATGTATTTACAGAGCATGGTGCGGCTGAAGATAAGGCAGTGTTGATAGCGGGCGTGCGGGGGAAGGTACTGCCCTTGTCTCAGCACAAGTTTGCCAGCAACGTTGTAGAGAAGTGCGTCACTCATGCCACCCGCACCGAGCGGGCCATGCTCATTGACGAGGTCTGCGGGTTCAATGACAAGTGAGTTTTTTTCATTTATTCTTCAAAATATAGTTCTTGTTGGTTTCTCTAATCTTTGGAGTCTGGCAATAATGCAGCAGTTCTGAACAAAGTTGCAGTGGAACCAATACCATAAGATTGAAAACATGTTACAGCTGTTTTCCACTAGTTTAAAATGTTTTTTAGAACTGTTGCCATGCTGAGTTGGCTTCAATGATGACCGACATTTCAACTTCTACGATAACAGCCTTCATCCTCACGGCGATGTCAAAAAAAACCTTTAGCAAATATGGTAACCACCCACTCAACCATCCGCACTTGTGACCACAATGTGAACACGTGTTTGGTCAGGAACGTGGGGACTGAGCATTCCATTCATTTTTGAAGCCAACTCAACACGGTAAAAACTGAGAAATATTTTCAACTATGTCCCTCTGCCTGTTCCAATTTAATTTAATTTATATTTGTATTGTTATGAAATTAGACAAGCTAAAACAAAGTGTTTCAATAGAGCGGTGAAAAGAGCTGCCTTTTATGTACTTCCTTATAGGATATTGCTTGATGGTATGTAATACTTTTTACTAATACGAATTGTTTTCCACTTACAGCGCTCTGCATGTAATGATGAAGGACCAATACGCCAACTATGTGGTCCAAAAGATGATTGACGTGTCAGAGCCCACCCAACGCAAGGTGTTGATGCACAAGATCCGACCACATCTGTCCTCGCTGCGCAAATACACCTACGGCAAGCACATCATCGCCAAATTGGAGAAATTCTTCATGAAGGCAGCGGCTGATCTCGGCCCGATAGGCCCTCCGCCCAACGGCGTCCTTTAGACCGAAACCCATCAACATCAAGTCTACCATTCCACTCAGCTCTCAACGTGAACATTGACTGTCGTTCGAATGAGGAACGCATTCCCAAAAAATATAAATTAATTGCACGTTGATCGTAAAGAATTTTCCACTTGTCGCCATTTTCCAATTAAAAATTCAGACACTATTGCGGCGGTCAGATGTCTGGCCTCCGTCGGCTCATGATGTGTGTAAGTGATACGTAAGATCCATATCACTCGACATCTTGATGTTGGTGGATTTTGAAAAAAAAAAACAAAAATCAATCTTTCACTACACGATAACAAGCCAACAAGAACAGTTTGCATTGACAAACTGAATCCTCCTGATCATTATAAACAGGAATTTATTATTTTTTTTAAATCATTTTTAGTATGAATTGCTTTACTTTTTTTATTGTATTTCATTCAGTCCTTATAGATGTTGGATTCGAAAGGTGATTTTCGTCATATTATTCTCTTTTTTTTTTTTTTTTGAAGTATTATTTCCATAATCAAGCGTTTAGTAATATTTTAATTATTTTTTTATTGTAAACATGTAAGATCTACTTTAGTTTTAATTGTAATGTTTTTATTCAAACGACTTTATAGTGATTCATAATCCGGCTGACAAAAAAATAGGTTCAAATAATGCTAAAAAATTGTAAAATTACTTTCTTTTTTTAGAAATGAACGTAATTATTAAGAATTGGTAATTTTTATTTTAAGTTGTATCACCCAGTCCGTTGTTGAACATGTTATTCAACAGATTTAGTTCAATAGATGTCGTTCAGCAGACCCAGCAAACATGCGAGGCGTATTACATTATTTGTTTTTAATTTTTCATTCATTAAAAGTGAAAAAAAAATTCTGTTTTTTCTCTCAATACTCCGCCTCGCCTGTTTGACATTTTAAATATAGCATTTTGTTCCACATTATGTTTTGAAAATTATCTTAATTATTTGATGAACATTTATATTATAATTAGTTATTAGATATAGTTATAATTAGTATTTTGTTCTTTTATTTTCAATCTCATTTTTATTGTGGTATTTTCACAATATTGTTTTTACATTCAACATATTTGCACATGTTTTTTAATTTCAAAATGCTGACACAAAAGTTTTTAATGTTTTTCTTTTTAAAAATCTCGCATATTATTATTTTGTGTAAAATTCGAATAATGTCAATTTTGATGACGGTTGATTTTTATTATTTGTTTCTAAAAAATGAAATAATGAAAAATGTATTTTTACACGTTAAGGATGAATTTTGACACGTAGGGTGGTGACGTTTAGTACAGATTTGTAATTACGCAGCGAACGTAGATGGTATTCTACTTTTAAGTTTTCTCTTAACACACGCATTGTAATTGTTTATAAGTAAAAAATATTGTAATTAATAATGTTAATATTGTGAAAAATACGATTTTATGTTAATCTTTTATTTCCTTTTTTCTTACGTTTAAATATTTCAAATCTCCTCATATTATGTTTTTTTTTTTCTAATGTTAAGAGAAATGTTAAGGACAGATATTGTCACCACCGAATCTTTGTTTGAGATTAGTGATTTTTCTTTTTTATATAAAATATTAGAAGATAAATATAATGGGATTAACTAGATGAATGTAACTATGCATATGTAGATGTTTGTGATTATAACATGGTATCAATGTTCATGTAGAAGTGTATGTTAATGAATGTTTAAAGCAGCGGGTCCTCGCTGGAAGAGGGGGAGCTCCTCACTCTGGCCAGAGAACACCGATAGGCAATGCGATGCAGTGCAATGCAAACATTGTGATACAGATACCTCAAACAAGTTATATGTAGAGAAAAAAAAACAAAACTAATTGAAAAGTGACTTTTTATTATATTATTAATGAAGTAAATTATGATAAAAAGAGAATTCATGAAATTTTTGACAAGTGATAAAAAAATATTAAATCACATTATTATCATTTATCTTTTTTAAATAATAAAAAGCCTCAGATTATAGTATTGTTCGTATTGGCTTTTCTTTTTTTCTTTTTAAATAACTTTTTAGACAAGTGGTATTTCTTAGTCTTCACAAAGTGCCCATATCAGGTTGGTTTCATTACAAATTTTAGTAGAGATTCTAGATTACGGACATTTGTTGTATTGATCAGTCATAGTGTTATAGTATTTAAGGATTAAACCATAGATTACGTCGAGCCAAGCGAGTGATCATTCGCTCTAAATTTTTCATCAAATAAGCTTCTTTACCTGCACTGTGGCTGTTGTCTCGGACACCAACACACCAAATGGCAAATCTTTATATAAAGTCAAATGGAAAGTTGACAATTAGCACCTGCCATTCTTTAGAATCAGTGACAATTAGCACCTGAGATTCTTTAGAATGTTGATATGGTTACCACTTGAACGTGGCAGCTATTGCAAAGATTAGTGATCATTTTTATCGTAATTTACAAAACTGATGTAAAATGTCATCACTACAGTGATGATCAAATTTCACGGTGGATTTATTCTTATGCTGTTTTAAAATCATATTGAAACAGTAATTGCATATAAATAAATATAGTGAAAATGAAACTGCCCAATTTTTAATGTCATGTCATCAGTTTTTCAATGTTACATTTAGCATTGAATCTTCACGGTACATATGGAAATATTCATTATGAATATAGAGTTCTACACATATTTTTATGTAGGACTGCATTTTCAGCAAGAATTTATAATTTTTTATGTTTTATTTATTTTTATAATCAAATTGATGAAATCAAGTGATTAACTAAATCAAATGTTATTGTGAAATCAAGTGATTAACTAAATAAATGTTATTCTACCTGCATTGAAATTCTGTAGGTCTTATGTACAGTTATAAATCAAGTTGAATAATCTTTAGCGCCAAATGAACTAACTA
Organism: Odontocerum albicorne; assembly: GCA_949825065.1. Lineage (NCBI taxonomy): Eukaryota > Metazoa > Arthropoda > Insecta > Trichoptera > Odontoceridae > Odontocerum > Odontocerum albicorne. The sequence continues at coordinate 16,425,745 of OX463860.1, read as the reverse complement.
TATCTTTAAAAATGTATATTCATACAGCTTTATTTAAAGATTGATTCATAAGTATTCTCGAAACTTTAAAAAAATACTGATGACATTGATGTGCAGAATTTCCGATACAATGAAATGTTTAATCGTTTATGAAATTGATTTATTTGTTTGATGACTGGCTGATTTAAAATAAAGAATAGAATAGATTTTCTACACTAGTAATTAAAATCATTAACGTTATTATATCTTGCTCTGTAATCAAACAGATAAATGATGTTCGAAATAAATCTCAATATGAAATAATGTGAATCCGCCACAAATATAAAATATCCCAGAGTTTGTCACTGGTGACTTGAAGTTATTTTAATTTTACCAAGAAATACATGATATAACACCATATAAAAAAAGTCAACTTGATATAATATTGTTTTTACATTAATAATAAAAAATATGTTTATCTCTATTTGCATACAATATGATTAGTCATCATTTTCTAAAATAATATGTATATCAGTTTTTATAAAAAAAAAATAGAACTACTGTCAAATTATATTTACTGAATGGTTCTGTTAAATTGTTTGACACTCCTTAGATGCAGATGAAAACAAAGATATTTTGTAAGGTTAATAATAACTGTGAAAATTGAATAGAAAATGGAATTCTTATTGACCACTGTTTCAAAAGAGCATTATAAAGCCCTTACAATATTGTCAAAGCGAGAATAAGTAATTTGAATATGATAGGTGAAGATTTAAATTATTGTGACGAGGTTATTTTTCCCGCCGTTTCGCCACCATTTAAAAAAAGAAGTAAACTCTCCGTAATGGGACAAAAGTAATAAGGAATATTTTATTAAATAAAAAAATTATAAAACGTGAGTGGGTATATCAAAAGATTGCACTCTCCAAGGTCTACTTTGTAAAATGCTTGACTTGCATCAGGAGGTTCGTATTTGATTTCTGATAGTACTTGAAAAAAAATAATAAAAGGGTTTCAGTCTGGTATGATGCTCGCATGCGCTAGATGTGTGCGAGCATTGTTGCCTCTTCACATGCGGTGGTATTGCCAACACGTAATGAACTTGGTTTTCTGTGCCTACTCCAATGGTTATAATAACCAAGGCTCGAAATGGGGCTTCTATGTCCTCCGACTTACGTGGCCTAATTGATAAGATACCTGTCTTACCAACCAGGGAATTGCGGGTTCGATTCCCGTTGGAACTTAGATTTTTAAAAAGGATTCCAGTTTGGTTTTCAATTTAGGCCTCTTTTATGTCTTTTTGGTTGGTTGTAATGTATACAATCAAAATGTAATATAATACTTTTAAAAAAAGTTCCATTCTGATAAAAAAAGTTCAACTGGTAACAATACTCACATGCTGTAGATGTGTGCAAGTGTTATCGCCTCTTCACCTGCAGTAGTATTGCAAACACGTGCGATGATGAATCGGGGTTCCTTGCCTAATCAAGTGGTTTTAAAACCTTGATTAATGAGGCGGAAGACATGTTATATCTCAGTCAAGCTTTTCAATATGGCTGCAATGCCAATTTGTATTATATTGAGTGTATTTAAAAAAAAAAAAAAAAATTTATTTAAATTTGCGAGTGTATTGCCATGTGGCAGCCTCTTGATAGGAACAAATAAATAAAGTGTACCATAGGAATAAATGAAAACCGAAGGAGGATCAGTGTCAATCTAGGAGTTACACATTCTAATCACTTTTAACGTCACATGATGAAAGGTATCAAATAATAAATCCTTCATGAAATAAATTAATTATATGAAATTTATATCAAGTTGATAAGATTCAATTGTTTAATACAAAGTTTATTGTGGTGTTGTGCTTGGTAAAATTAAGATAGCTGATGTTGGTGTCAGATAGACAGCTTAAAGAATCAACACTGACACCCGAAGGCTAGCCGCTGTTGTGTTGAAGCTAAGCGGGGACCGTCAAATGGGGGAATCCCCCGTGGCCTGATGGAATATTCTGCAACATGCGCGCATACTGCTGCACTTAGTTTTAATTATATACTTAGCGTTAGTTTGAATGTATAATTGGTATGGTTGGTTGTAAAACAGGAAAAATATTAGCCCCACTCTCGTGATTGTTTAAATTATACATAATCATTGTATCAAAATATATAAAAAAGAAACATTGTAAAGTGTACAGCCATTCGTTTTTAAATGATTAATCCATGGCCCACGCACAGCGGGACATGCAACGCTCCTTTCCACTACACGGTATACTGTCTAGTGCTCGCTTAAGTTCTTCATTTCATATGTCTTATGTTTACTTTTATAGGTTTGACTCGAGTGCGTAGTATTTAGTTTTTTGACTTATTTCAAATATGTGTGATTCTTATTGTAACTTGATATCTTAGGTTAATTGGATCAATTGTAATATTCACGGTGTTGTAGCGCAGCGCCCTTTGTAATTTAATAAAAAAAATTGTATATTTTTCGCTAATCGATTATGAAATTGCATAAATATTTTTGTCTTATTGGAATATTTTTGCAAAACCTCGAGGCTGAATGAGTTAGTTTGGAAAGAATGATTAGTTTCCTTTTTATATCTTATTAGTTAAAAAGTGAATAAACAAAGGTAATCTGTGTGGAACGCACCGATTAAATTACCGATCTCGGCACTCTAGCTTGCAGTTTGCTCGCTACGAATAAAGCTAAACTACGGAATATTCCCAATTGTATCGTCGCAGTCTCGATTGGCCACTGCATTTATCAGATCTGCTAGTTTAAGTTATTGTAATATGTTTTATTTGTAAAAGGGTAGTGTGATGTGTAAATCAGTTCAGCCTAGAGAGATCACCATGCCCGACTGATGTATAGACAACAAATAATGTGTTTCGTTATTTAAAGGAATTCTTATTGAAAATAATAGCATGTAAATCCTATTGATTATGAACGAGACTTTTCATTTTTGTAGAAAAAATAAATTCTTAAAATACCATTTACGTATTGGACATATTGGATTATAAGTATTAAAAAAGAGAAAACAATTTTTTGTAAAGTGTAATATTCATGTATTTAGATAAAAAATCAATCTCCCGTGTTCCCTCGCATCATCAATCACATGTGTGCTTCAAAGTGGCCGCGCGCAATTCCCCATACACTCTTCTGTCATTTCTAAATCTCACCGAATTGTAACTCTAACTGTAACCGCGTGTATATCTCTCTGTAATATGTTACTGTGCTAACTCAATTTTATGTCAAATGCAAAAATGAATCATATCAGGATGGGATTTGTGAAAATAAAAATTTTATTGTATTCATGTTATATAGGTTGTTTTTTTCAGATACTCAAATTATGTAACTATTATGTATTTGAAATTATTTAAAAGAAATTGTATATTATTGTAATTTTTCGGTATCTTTGTATTAATACTTCTCATCGTAACATTTTTATGGTTCATTTTTCGCATACAAATGAAATGTAATGAATATAATTTGTAATTTTTGAATAATTTTGTAAATCTCCAAAGGTCACATTTTGAATGTAAGACAAGAGTTATCACACACATTATGTACACATATTCACACAAATACACACACACACACACAAAGGTTATTTTAGAAATTTCGGGGAACGAAAGGAGAAGTGGACATGTTCTTATAAATATTATTAATTATTTAGGCTGAACAATATAAATGTAACAGTTGAATGTAAAGTAAATACACAGTGTATAGTAGCTTTTAGATATTTAGCTGGGTTAGGGGACCGATATTGTGACTCGACACTAGCTGTGATCAGTTGAAGGACTCCCGCGGAGCGACGAGATTCCATCGGATTCTTTTTACTTTGTATCACCCAACTTGCATGTGCGTACGTTTCCTATTTACTATATATTACGTAGCTCTCTCTCTCTCTCTCTACTTCTCTCTGACGTCGTTGCTAGCTTTCCTTCTAGGTGTGGAGCGACCGCGCGCGCAGTCTCATGTTACGTTTGCGAGTCCCAAAAGTAAAAGGATCTTATTTATTGAATTGGTATTCAAATTGTAGAATTCCATTTTGCATAAAAATAAATTCACAAAAATAGTAACTCATGAATGATTACTATATATAAAAACTTAGATTGTCAATCCGTCCTTTGGATGGACAACCTTCTGAGCATGTAATAGTTTATTTTGTACGTAAGCTGTTGCACTTCAAAATGCAAATTACAGTAATTTAGAAAGTGACAACACATCAATAATAAATAGCTTTTACCAGTTCCTTTCTTTTGTATCTGCAGTTTTATTCCGAATTATGTGCTTGTTAAGTACGCAACATTCAAAATACCATTTCAGAATGATTCACACCTTTGATAAATTTAATGTGTGTTCTGGGATTGACTTATGTCTCAGCTGTTGTTTATGACACATATTCTATTGTATTAACAGAGTGTGGTGTGAAAATGTTAACATGGAGCAAAAACGCAAATTGTATGCTTTAATTTTGCAGAATTTGTTAGTTTCTTTTTTTGTGAATTTAGTTTTAAATTATATGTAAAGGTTCTTTCTTATTAAGTTGGAAAGATCAACTTATTTAGCCTAGAGCGCATTGTTTTCAAGTAGTAAGGAATAATTTCAAGTGTTTGTTTCCCTCGTGGCACTTCTCTAGTTTTGTGTTTTATTATGAATATGTCATGTAGTTATGATTTCAGTCCGACCCTCAGGGGGTTGGTAGTTTTACGATAGCCTCGTAACGGCTTATATTAATTTTAATCACTGAGTTCTTCATTATATGTAATATGTAGTTTTAATTGTGCATTTTGAAGACTTTTACCTTATGAAGAAAGATAAAAAAAAAACACTTATTATTAAAGAAAAGATAAAGCTTTGAATTATGATTATACAATTCGCATTTAAGTTATCGCTTATTAGTTTTCGATTTACAGTTTATTATAATTTGAATGCATAGATAAAATATTGCATATTTTTTTGTATTCATTCTCATAGTCTCGAATTATTCTTATTATATAATGTATGTGAGTTTTTTAGATCACATGATGTTAGCAAATATGGTAAGTGTTGAGTTTAGTGTCCAAATGGTAGTCAACAGTTGCCCTCTTCTGAGGCTCCAGCGAGCCTCGTCGAGCAGCCGATATTGATTATATATACACACGCTCACCTCATCCCCGCACACACCTCATTGTCCATTCTTCCCACTTGATAATTATTCAAAATCTTAAAACCACATTTGTGGACAAAATTTTAAAAGTTCAAAATCGGTTTACTAAGGTAAATATTACTTGCCACTAGAGCAATTTAATCATCATGACAACAAAACACAAAAAAATACACACATTTACAAAGTAATCAATTCCCCTTTTTTTAGATAATGGTATAAATTTATTGTATATGGCTGTACAAAAATGTAACCTTTAATGTATGAAAAAAAACTAAACCTTAATTACTAATATGCTAAATCGAAAGACTGTATGAAATGTCGTGTGAGTGCATTTGCCCGCCCAGGGGTGGCTTGGGGTGCCGTTGTAAATTGTAAAGATTGTACAATTGTTAGAGGCAGGTCATGCGGGCAACTGTTTCACTTGTATAGCAGTTTGTACAGCACACTCATGTCTTACACCTTTAGGTTGTCTTAGCTAACATTTATATTATATAAAACTACTTATTATAATAAAGCATTTCTGTAATAATAAATATGTTTTTCATTTCCTCATACTTATTCACATACTTCTTGATATCTCATCTGTGTTATCAAATAAGTTGACCACCACCATGGCAATCCTTTACTTTGTAGACTGCAGCCTGAAACAACTAAATTAAACTGCAACTCGAACATTCCCATGATTTTTTGATCAAGAGACACAGTATCTCTTTCACCTCTTTTGCTTTGGATCATCAGTTATGTTGTAGTAATTACTGTACGAATTTTAATAATATTTATAAAAACATTTGCACCAACTTAAACCGAACTCTGGAGTAGTCAAATTATTAAGAGAATAAAGAATTTAATGTGATCAAAAATTGAAAAAGGTAACAGAAAGATGTCAAGACTGCCCAGTAATAGCTAATAGACGATCTTCAAGGCCACTGTAATGAAGAGAATATTTTGTATACACTAGTATATTATTCTGATTCAACTAAAAGCTCCAAGTCGACGAGTTCCTCTCTGAACCATTCCAGGTGCAGAAAAGAGTAAGAAAGAAGTACATCAAGGCTGTATACATTTATTTATTCAATATATAGTATATAGAGAGAATATCATGAAAAAAATACTAGAAAGATAGAATGGTGGTTTTGTCATAGGAGGTCATAAAATCTCCAATATAAGATTCACAGATAATACAATCCTAGCCACCAATGAAGATGAGATGGCTGGGCTCCTTCATAAAGTTGAAATAGAGAGCCGCTTACTAAGACTAGAAATAAACATCATTCGATTCGAGACTAAAAAGAAGTAACTCGCTTTGTGATTACGAAGAGGTCAACGAGTCTGTCCGCCCCCAGGTGCTCTTATTTAGAGGAATGGAGGATGTGAAGCAAAGATCCGGAGACAAATTGGAATGGCAAAATTATGACAAGTCTGAACAAGATATAGACTAACTGGTCTACACTCTGAAGAATGAAAATCCATCTAATTAAGTTTCTAGTATTCTCCATAGCACTGAATGGAGTGGAAATGTGGACAATGAGAAAAAAGGAAAAAACATAATAGATGCCTTCGAGAGTGGTGTTGGAAGTGAAAGCTCCGTATTCCATGGACCGCAAGGCCCACTGATGTCTCTTATCTTATCCTTCGAGAGTGGTGTTGGAAGTGAAAGCTCCGTATTCCATGGACCGCAAGGCCCACTGATGTCTCTTATCATTCAAGAATAGAAGATTACCGAAAGACTTTTGACAACATACAGAAAAAGAATCCCAACATGTTGCTAAAAAGAACAATGAAAGTCTAGAAAAGCTGGTGATCACTAGACAGTTGAGGGAAGGCAAACAAGAGGAAGGTGTCCTATGAGATGGACGGATCTAAGTATGAGTAGTTAACAGGATCTTCTTGAAGTACTGTACTCAACATGGCCCAGGATTGGGAGGGATAAAGAAAGGTGGTTGCACCGAGTTCGAGGCATATCAGCGGACCAGGATGCTCGGCATTATTGGCTTTAGAATGGTCTTTTTTTAGCAGACATTAAAAAGTTGCCTCAGTGTTCTTTTAAACTAACCCATTTGATACATCATTCACTTTAGATAGCAGCATTACTAGTGCAAAAAGGCAGGTGAATAGTAGTTATGATTCATTATTGGACATACTGGTTTTCAACATAATTTCAGTCATAATTCCACTGAATTATGTTTTATTTAGTAGCACTTAAGAGCTGCCTTTTTACAATTAAAAAAAAAAACAGCACTCATGATGTGATATTATTAAAAAAATAGTATAGTCTTGTATGCTGATGACATGGTAGTGTTCACAAATTATATGATACAAAGAGAAAGATCTGAGAATGAATGGTGATAGAAAAGCGTGAAAGGAAAAATAAATGTGATGTGGAAAAAAACTGTAAGGAGTCGAATAAATGCTGTAGAAATGCATGCACTGAGAAGAATATATGGGGTGACTGTTGATATGTGGGTACATTTGCATTTACTATATTGACAATATTTTGTTCTGCGCTGTGTGACAATGCTCAGTAGTGTCTTTTGTAGAGTATTGTTACACACGTATTATAGAGTACAATGCTCAGAGTGTCTTTTGTAGAGTATTGTTACACACGTATTATAGAGTACAAAAATAGTGTATAAAAGCGAGTCATGTATCTGAAATTTGTGCGCATTAAAGAAACTTAACAGTGACAAAGTATGACAAAATATAGAATGAAGTGGTTAGGGATCAATTTGAACTTAAGGCTGATGAGTTGAGTAAAATGAAGAGCACTCTGAAACAGTTTGGGCATATACAATGAATGAATGAAGAAAGACCAATAAAACAAATATATAATTCTCAATTTTGCTTCAGGAATGACTTTGGAACACGAGAAGCGTTATTAGCAATAAATGTGCTACTGCAGAAATGCTGAGACCAACGGAGACATTTTTGCCTGTTTCATCGATTACGAGAAGGCATTCGATAGAGTGAAACACACAGACCTTGTTAAGATGCTTCAGGAACGGGGTATAGATGATAAGGATATAAATATTATTAAAAACCTGTACTGGAACCAAGAAGCTGTCATTAAATTGGAAAATAATAAATCAAAAGGCATACCAATTCAACGTGGAGTCCGACAAGGTTGTATTTTGTCACCTATGTTATTCAATCTGTAATCTGATATAGTTTTCAAGAAAGCACTGTATAACTTGAATCTGGGGGTCAAAGTGAATGGTGTATGTGTCAATAACATCACGGACGCAGATGATACGGTTGTTCTGGCAGACAGTATGACGACCTTCAAACACTTATAGATAGAATTAATGAAGCCGGTGTGAGGCTGGGGCTGAACATGAACGTGAGTAAAACTAAGTTCATGGTGTTCGGCCGGCAGGATCACATCTTACATTGAACGGTGCTGATATAGAGTGTATCCTAGTGGAAGACTTCAACCCAGAAACCGAAGTCAAGTGCAGAACTGAATCATCTCGTGCGGCTTTTAATAAAATGAGAAGTGTATTCTGCGATGATAATCTATCAGGTCTGCAAATATGAAACCGGAATTTTTTTACAGAAAATACACATTTATTGCATGAAAATGGTAAAAAATATTTTATTTCAAGTATTGCCCATCGCTAGCTACACATTTTTCCCATCTCTCTGGCAATTTGTGAATGCCACGCCAAAAAAACTGTTGCTCTTTTGAGGCAAACCAATCATCGAGCCATTTTCGTAAGAAGTGAAGCGCTGCTCAGCAAGTGTGTGTCCCATCGATGCAAATAAGTAGTAATCGGATGGAGCCAAGTCTGGTGAGTAAGCCGCATGCGAAAGTATTTGCCAACTAAACGCCTCAATCGTTTCCTTGACCGGTTTTGCTGTGTGCGATGGTGCATTATCATGAAGCAAAATCCCTTTGTGTTGGCTCTTTTGATATTCTGGTCGTTTTTCACGCAATGCTTGGTTCAAATGCATCATTTGTTGTCGGTAGCGTTCAGTATTAATGATTTCGCCAGGTTTTAGCAGCTCATAATAGATAACACCTTTCTGATCCCACCAAACACAGAGCATTGTCTTCTCCTCTTTAGGATTCTCGAAATATATCCATTTTTCATCGCCAGTCACAATTCGATGGAAAAATGATTTACTTTTGTACCTGGTGAGCAGCATTTCGCAAGTGGTTTTTCAGTTTTCCTACTGTAACTTTCGGTTTTCATTCAGTTCATGTGTAACCCATTTTCCCACCTTCTGGATCTTTTTCATGGCTTTCAAACGTATGGAGACGGCTTCTCGTGTCACATTTAATTGATCCGCGAGTTGTTGTTGCGTTTAAGCGTCATCCTCATCCAACAATGCTTGCAATTCAGCTTCTTCAAACTTTCTCGGTGGTCTTCCACATTCTTAGTTTCTTATGTCAAAATCGCCACTTTTGAATTTTTCAAACCACTCAAAGGACTGTGATTTACCGAGAGCATGCTCACCGTAAGCTTTGACAAGCATTCGATGCGATTCTGCAGCAGTTTTCTTCAAATGGTAACAGAAAATCAATGCTGTCCGCGATTCGTAGTTTTCAGGCACAAAAACAGACATGTTCAACGTTATGAAAACATATGTAGTTGTATTAAACATGTACTGTTGCGAGTGAAAAGTATTTGACAAATGTAAACACAAGAAAAAGGCGCCAATGACGCGGCTTGACAGTCACTACATTAATAACTAGAGCCATCTATGAGCAAATTCCGGTTTCATATTTACAGACCTGATAAACTTGAAACTTCGACAAAGGTTAGTCAAATGCTACGTTTGGTCAATGTTATTATTGGGAGTGGAATCATGGACCCTCAAAGTTGGTATAGTTCGGAAAATCTAGGATGAACCGTATGACAGCTCACAAATTTGCCCCAATACAACCTTGTAACAATGTTCAGTAATTTTAATTATTTTATCAACTTTAATATAAGCCTCGATTCTAATAAATAGCAAGTTATTTAGGTAAATACATTACATAAAACTAACAATAATGACAAATTAATACATCTTGTCACAAATTAGCAAAAATGTGGCAGTTTGTTAAAATCAAATAATATTTGGTGACGTTTGTCAAAAGTCACTATGTTAGTCTGCATTGGCTAGGGATGGGGTATTCGATAATTGGAATTTCGAAAATCGATTTTAATTAAATGTTCGTAATTAGTATTAATTCATAGTGGTTCTTGGCCTATTTAAAGATACATACAAATCATACAATACATTAAGAAGGTCAGTATAATGAAAATTAGGAATTAAAACGTCAGTTCAGAGAAAAACAATAGTTCGATTTATAAAAAAACTATTCGATTTGTAAAAAAAATGATTTTACCCCATCCTTTTGTGACAAACGTCGCACGGTTCATCCTAGACTTTCCGAAGTAGCCGGGGACAAAGATGTCTACTCTCAGGTGATATTTAACATTGGGGGGACCTGACATGACACTGGGAAGAAGAAGATAGTGGAAGTATGTTTGAATAAAGTAAATAATATTTTGAAAGAAGGAAACGTAATGAGAGAAATCATAGGAGTCATATGAGGTGTATGGCTAAGGATGCGTGTTGATAGAAAATTCTGACTCTATGACCTCTCTCCCTACCCCGACAGAGATGATGGCATGACAGTATGTATTTACATCTAATTGAAGGTTTTATGGCGGTCGCCCACTCGAAATACTGTGGGCATTCATACATACGGTCAATGACCGATGAGATGACCTTCGCACTCCTCGACAATCTAAATAGGCAAGTCCGAAGTTCACCCGCCGGCCATTCAACCCATAGCCGAGCGGACCGCATCACACGCCGGAGCGACAACGCACCACGGCTATCTCACCAGTTCCGTATTTGAATGATACCTACATAAAACAATTAATCGTTTTGCATTCACAAAAACAAGACGTAGGTATATCGCGAGCGCATTCTCGCGCATATTCTAAAAAGATATAAATACCTACGTTACTAATAAAATTCCACTCTCCGCATTGCGATCTAACGAGTTTTATTTATCAACAAATCATCATCATCTCTTCCCTTAAGGACTAGTTCCTAAAGTTTGTTTACTTGGAATCTTAAATTGATTACTGCATGCCTGTTCGTTGCATTTAGTTCTGATTGGTCTACCAACGCAAGAAATACCATGAAGAATTCGTTAATTTGTTTAAAAAACATCATCTAACATAGCTGTTGTATTTGATGCCCCTTTCAAATAGTAAGAAATCATTTTTTTTATGTTATATTTTATGTATTGCCAGTGAGTCTTTTTTTTAATTTTTATTTACTGCACGGATTTCTCCTGTCACACAAAGAGGGTCTGCTTCTAGAGTTAGCTTATTCGTTAGGAAGAATATCAGCCAGGATTTTCTTCTCATACTGCTAGGCGGTACCGAGAATATATCAACAGTGTCATTCAGTTGGTTCAATATCTCTATACCACGCGTGACCAAGTGTTTAGCCATGATATTTATTCTGCAAGTTGGTATGTAGAACAGAGGGTGATTACTTGCACGACTATATTTATTGGTACATATAAAATGAGTACTTCTAAAATCGCGGGACAGTTAAAGCAACCTTGGAAAACCTTAAGTAGGAATATCGCAATGGATTCTTGCCTTCTTGTTTCGAGGCTTCTATAGTTACACATCGTGAGAAGTTCGACATGGTGAGCATATTTTGGATAATCTTCCTTTGTTTTGTACCATAGATATCTGAGGATTTTTTTTGTATTTGTTCTATATTGTTTTTATATTTGAGCTGATGAGGAGCCCAAACTGTAGATGCATATTCTAATTTGGTTCTTATTAGATAATTATATAAGTTTCCAAGGATATCGGCACTGTTAAATTCTCTTGATATTCTCATTATAAAACCGAGTAGTTTGTAACAATCCGATATCAAATGCGAGACATGGTTAACTAACGTGAGTTCGACATCAAAGGTTTCGCCCAAATCTTTGAATTCAGAAACTTTGTTTAATGCTACTCCCTGTATAGTATACTGATGGTGGATTGGTGAAAACGATAACTTTATGACATGGTGCAGCGTAAGAAAAATATGGATAATTTAAGAAAAAATGCTGAAAAATAACTTCAACGAAATTGTCGCATAAAAAGAAATATCGCATTAGTGTAGGGAAAAGTGTATTAAAATAAATTAATGTCAAAAATTTACAAATATTTTATTTCAAAATATTCACAGTTTTGTAAACATAAAACTTATCTTATTTTAAAAATGTATGTACTCAAAATTTATTCCAATCTTTAATAAACCTTGATTTAAATATTGGCAAATAAAATAAACATCTTAAAATAAATACACATCTTTCTTTTTAAATAAAACTTGGTGTAGTTTCATTTCCACAAAACTCATTTTGGTGATCTTGAATGAGTTTTGTGGAAATGAAACTCATTCAAGATCACCAAAATGAGTTTTATGGAACATGCTGAATATTAAGGCACTAACTAGCCTTCATCATCAACATCGTTAATGGTAGATGTCAAGCGCAGCTAGCACTGAACTTTTTGAACTGTCATTATAGATTCTACAAAAATAATCATTTCACGCAACACCAGCGTTGAACCTACGCTCTTACATGGACTAACCAGTGTAGTACGCCGAAGGCTTACTATTGCTTTGCAAGGCTTTTCGGTCAGCGTAATTCTTTGTCAAATTCAATGTATTTAAGGGGAACCACACCACACTACAACTGAATGTACCGCTCTAATGTATACGTGGTTCACTTGATGTCGGTATTTTTTTATAAAAGTAATAAAATATTAAATATAATAATTGTTTGATGGGTGCATAATTTTCACATAACAGTAATTCCCCCTCAATAAACATAATAAAAGGATCGTGGATACTTATAGTAAAAACAAAATTTTATTTATGTTTATTGATGTTACCTACTTTACAATAAAGATGAAATTGTAGAGACTTGATTATTATTATAAGATCTTGAACTCCACCAATAACACACATTTGAGAGGACATCAGTGGAAACTTTCTAAAAATAAATTGCACAATAATTTTAGAAAACTGCTTTGTTAACCGAGTTTTGGAACCTTGGAATAAACTGTCTAATAATATAGCGAGTGCTGGGACATTGAACCAGTTTAAAAACGATCTAGACAAGTTCCTTCACACAAATCCAGAAATTATTTTACTTTTTTTTTGCTTATTCCTTTGTTTTCCTTTATTAAAATATAGCAGTAAACTTGATAAAAATATTAATAACATATATACTGCTTATCTATATGTTTTAAAGATACCTTTATTTAAATAAATATATAAACATTTCGTGAACTCTAGAACATTTTGAGAATAATCAAATATGGAATGCAAATCATAAAGACATCCCATTTAATCATACTTTGACCTTCCTAGGTTAACGCACTTTCTTAATTGTACGTGTACATTTTTTCCTCAGTAAAAAATTGAAGATTTTTTGCTTAAGAAAATAGTGAACTATATTTGTTACATGATGAAGTCAGTATTTTTTTCACAAAATTTTCAGATCAAGGGATATCATGTTTTCTGTTCACATTATCGACTGTTTCAACACTACTCTTCATGAAAGAAAAAAAATAAAATATTTAATATTCAAAAAGATAAAAAGCAAAGTGGAAATGTTTCAAATCACTAAGCAAACGTGACAAAACTTGAATGCAAATCCGGTTTGAACAAATTCCAACTGTCACAACGACTCACCGCTTGAGAATCTGATGCAGTATTATTTTAAAAACAAAAATTACATAGGTAGAGTCCAATATATTGGTTTTAATAGCTATTTACATTTATCACTTTCTAATTTTACAGAAAAAACATTTTTTTTTTAATTATTATTTTCTAACATATGTATAATTAAATATGTAAAACCAATACAGGTCAAAACCCATTATGTATAAAGAAACTCACGGGATCATAAAAAATATTTGGTCATACTGAATATGGGAGGAATTTTCCTCCCATATTCACTATGCTATTGCTAAAAAAACTGTTTTATTTCGAAACAAAACATTGTACAATACACCCAATTTTTTTTCATCAAATAATATTTTGACTGTACTGAATTTTCAACAGCAGTATTCATCACTGCATTTTCAAAATCATAAAATTGTTGAAAAATATTTTCCAGGACATCAGTGCTACTGGTTATATAAACCTAAAATATTTTCAATCTATTCATACCTTCCGAAAGCGAAACCTTTATAATAAGCGGCATAATTCCATTCTTATAATATTCTTCACTCTCCAATTAAGATTGCATTCGACGTACTCGTAGATGACTGCAAATTTTCAACAATGTCTTTTTCATTCACTCACAATCATTATATTACAATATTATCTTCATCAATGCAGTCATCATAATTGATACCTGTATCAACAACCACAGAATTCTGTATACCCCGTACTTCATTTTCCACTTCTATTTCAACTGTATTGTATCTGTTCGACTCATCTGGATTTCGTCATCACTATTTCGAAGAATTGAGGCTTTCTTCCAACACTTAAAAATTTGACTGACCACCCACCCAACTATACAAATCATATTACATGCTTCTTTAATATCTATTTTTTTATCATCATTCAGTGATAAGTTTTCAATAAGTTACCTACTGAAATAAGTTTTTACTGCACATATAATTCCCAGATCTAAAGGTTGCAGGAATGCTGTACAATTTGAAGGTATAAATTCAACTTCAAAATGTTCTAAATTGCATACTAAAAGTACAACCTAGTGGGCTTATTGCCATGTGGCGAATATCTTCCAAACAACCAGAAAGATATTAAAGAGGCAAACCAGACTGGAATCCTGTTTCAAAAAAAAATCTGGGTACCAACCCAGATTTTTTTTAATCGAAATAAACCCGCAACTTCCGGATTGGGAGACAAGCGTCTTACCAACTACGTCATGGAAGTCGCCGTAAATTATGTGCTGCGCAATTATCTATCAAAATTAAATTTTTTCATTAGTTTTCAAACTAATTAGTCACTTGTTAAATGTTGCTTCTGCCATCCAAGCCTGTCTGTTTGGAGACTTTTGATAGAAAAATATTTGTTACACTGAAAATTTATTTCGTTAAAACAATATTCAAATAATATTCGTTGTTCTGATAAATTTGTTACTTCAGTATTCATTATAATGAGATTTGATCTGTATTACAATCGTTTTGCCTAAAATAACAAAATTAATTCACTAAACCATTGGCGGCACACAGTTTTAAGTGGAAATAATGCAAAATAATTCCAGATATATGATATTTATTTTCACTGTATAAATATGCTCTAACCAATATTTGGTTTATTATTGCACACATACAAATACAGCGGTTACCAATATTTATAGAGTTTATCAAAGATTGGGACCGATTGAATGGATGTACATAAGTGAATAGTATTGAAAACAGAAAATATAAAATGTTCTAATGAGACTAATTTAAGCATAGTTTTACATTAAACTAAATTCTTCTTCAATTCGCACTTACACTTCATCACTGCGTAAAACAATAAATATATAACATAACAGTTCTTCACCGTTTTTCATAATCACATTCACCAACTGAAAAAGAAAAACAATATAATTATTTTTTTAATCAAAATGAGTTTTCTAACAAATTTTATATTTTCTGGGTGGTATTTTAAAAAATGCCTGTTTCATTTGAGGGGAGAAGCACAGCGCTGGGTTCAAACTGGCGACCTTCCGCACGGAAGTTAAATGCGTTACCGGCAGCCATGTACCAGCGAGCCAAACTTCAAATGTAATGAGTATTGTAAGTTGCGAAGATGGCCGCGGTCAATCTGTTGGCCATCCCTGCTATAGAACAATTTGATGTTCCATACTATTTCTTTGTACAGAAAAGGGAAATTATGTAAGTGATAAACGAGAATAAAAGAAATTCTTTAGAAGTGGGATACAATGGGATACAATCCTATAAAATTTTGTTTTTCAGATTCTCGTAGTTTCTATTCTTTTTTGAAAGTTTATCCAAATTTTCTTTTGCTGTACTCTAATTTTAGTTTTTTTTTCGGTTGAAGATGAAAACTGTAATGTTTTCAAAATGTCAACATCATAATCCAAACCACGCAGCAACACTCCGAAGGACCTAACTGATGGGAAAGTCTCAAAACACACTTGATTATTTATATGTATTTGTTACATTTTCTTTAACTACGAAACATTTTTTCTCTATTGTGATTATACCCCTGTGATTAGTTTTGATGAATAAGTGTTGTTAGTATTGCGACAATCCTGACACTTTCAAGATTTTGAACATATTAGGTGTACAAATAAGTTTCCGCCGTTTTTTATAAAAAAATGGGCATTTATTGTGAAAGAACGGAACCTCATGTTTTATTCGAAGTAGTACCCATCGCTTGCCACTACTTTTCCCCATCTTTCTGTCAGCATACGAATACCGCGTCAGTCATCATCATCATCTTTTGAGGCTATCCACGAATCGACTCAATTTTTGGTATCTTCATATGATGTGAAGTGCTGCTCAGACAGGCCATGCGTCATCGATCAAAACAAGTGGTAATCAGAAGGAGCAATGTCTGGTGAATACAGCGGGTGGGGTAAAACTTCTCAATTGAGTGTTTCCAAATAGGTTTTGACTGGTGCCGCAACATGTGGACTAGCATTATCATGCAGGAGAATAATTTTGTCGTGTCTGGCGTAGTAGTGGGCGCGCTTTTCCTCGAGTGCTCGACTCAATCTCGTCAATTATGTTCGGTAGACAGCCCCAGCAATGGTTTCATTCGGTTTGAGCAACTCATAATACACGACACCAAGCTGATCCCACCAAATACACAACAAGAGTTTTTTTCCATGAATATTTGGCTTAGCCGTAGATGTTGAAGCATGACCAGGGGATCCCCATGATTTCTTCCTTTTTGGATTATCATAATGGATGCATTTTTCATCACCAGTGACTATATGGTGCAGAAAACCCTTTCGTTTATGCCTGGCAAGCAGCATTTCACATGTGGAAAATTGGCATTCAAAGTTTCTCCGTGTCAGTTCATATGAATCCCAATTTCTTTGTTTTTGAATCATTCCCAATGATTTCAACCCATGTGAAATTGCTTGTTGAGTCACTCCTAATGTAAGTGCAAGTTCTTCTTGCGTTTGGCACGAATCTTGATCCAATAATACTTCCAATTCCGCGTCTTCGTACACTTTCGGCCTTCCGCTACGTTCTTTGTCTTCGATGTCAAATTCACCGTTCTTAAACTTTTGAAACCACTCACGACAACTTCTCTCACTTAAGGCAGCCTCACCATATGCTTCTACAAGCAATCGATGCGCCTCAGCTGCAGATTTCTTCAAATTGAAGAAGTAAATCAAAAGTTCCCGCAAATGACGCTTATTCGGCTCAAAACTTGACATTTTCGAACACAAAAAAATATGTTATACTGATAAAAATTCACTAATATTTCAAGGTCATGTTGTTGACAGATGTCCAACCTTACGATAATGACATTTTACATCTGACAATTTTAACCATAACTTACTGGTGGCGCCAACTTTTGTCAAACGGCGGTGACTTATTTGTACACCCAATAATTTACTTTCAATCGCCAAATAAAAACTTTTTTTATGTTCAGATTGTTTTCCTCATAAGTACATACTCAATACTTGAAATCATATTAACTTAAATAATCTATATATTTTTTTTAAGTCTGAGTGTGGGCGGTATGATAACCCATATATAAGTCTGGGCTATTAAAAGATCAATGTTTAAATCTTTAAAAAAAATCCGTAAAAATAATTTCAACAATCAATTCCATCAGATGAAAATACATTTGAGTATTGGAAGTATAGCAAGTTCTAACATACTTGATTGTCATTCACTGTCCTCTTTATCCTTGCGGTGTGAGGACTTCTTCTTGGAGCGATGTCGGGCAGAGGGAGAGCGGGATCGGGACTTGTGGCGGCGGGTGCGTGATCGTGACCTTTCTCGTCTGTGGGACCTGAAATAAAAAATATATCATTTCTATTGTTTACTTTTCTTCCAAATTTAAGAAGATAAAAAAATCTTTCCACACAATTAAAAAGGTAAAGTGTAAATGTTGGTGAACGGAAGATAGACTGAAATAATATGGCTAGACCAAGTTCATCGTTTATAACATAGATAATATTGACGAAGCCGTAGAGTACTTCCATAGTGTCATTTACGGAACGCTAGATATCTGCGTCCCACAGAAACATAATCTACCAAATTTGCCCAACTATCCAGTTTGGTTCAATGTCGATATAATCCGAGATCTCAAAAATAAAAACAAACTTCATAACAATTATCTACAAAGCAGAAACCAGGCTGACTACTTAGAATACTCGAGGCTGAGAGACAAATTAAAAACTCAAATAAAACAATCGCGCTATGAGTATTTAGCCAAGATAGAGACCGACGACAGTATGAGAAGCTGTGTCCGTAATAAACAAAATTGATTACTCACTTCTCTCTGTGGCGATCTGGTTTGATGGACCGAGATCGATCTCTATCTCTGTCACGTAACTCTGAAGATTCCCGGTCATCTTTTTCTCTCATGATTTCCTGAAAAAATTAAGGTATGATAATAAAAAAATATAAGATTAAAAATTATTCTATTTCATAGTTATCAAAAATTATTCTATTTCATAGTTATCAAAAATTATTCTATTTCATAGTTATCAAAAATTTGCAAGTATTTCCAGATTACCAATAAATGTTCCAGATATTCAACGTTTTATTTGGGGTACGCTGAGGACAAATCTCTATGCCTTTCTATTCAAGCACATAGTTCTTGCCTCGTCCACATCCATACATCTCATCAAACATGCTGTTCTGTATCTCATACTTTGTACCTTTCCTTTTAAAACTTCTTACATGCCTTCAGTCTACTTCTCCCTCGCTGTCCATTAATTTCGGACATTATTATTTGTTTCATAAGTCTTTCGAACTAATTGTCTGAATGTGACTAAACCATCGTAAAATTCTTTTTGTAATCCTACTTCCATCTCTAACAAATAATTATCCTTTATGCAGTCATTTATTACTCTATTCAATATTGTAAAATCGGATATTCTATGCAAGATATGCCTTTAATGGACTCTTGTTATTGCCTTTTAGTGACTGAGCAAAATCATCTCCTAGTTTCATTATAAATAAATGTGTCTATGTATCTTACAGTTGATAATTATCACCAACCCACCATTACTATGGAATATAGCAAGTAGCATTAATAATAAAAGGACAAATTATATAGCGGCGTTTAGAGAGCAAGCTCTCCTGAAGGGCGCTCTAACTTAATCCCACTCATAAATTTTGACAAGACTTCGCAAAAAGAATTGTCTTTAAGTACTTCCTAAAGCCGCACACACCATCCATATCTCTAACACTAGGAGGCAGATCATTCCACCCCAGAAGACCAGCAACGGCAAAAGCTGTCATAATACCCCGTCGAATCGGATCGATTTGGAACAACCAATGTATTAATAAGTACATAGAAATTAACTTTAAAGTTGTACTTTTTTCCGAAGGGACATCAACATTAAACAGTTGAACTAAAAATATTGGGCGTAATTTTTAATGACGGACTTAGATTCGTTAACCATGTCTCACTGTTGGTATCTGACAGTTACAAATAAGTTTTATAATAAGAATATCTAGAGAATTTGACAGTACCAATATTCTGTGAAACTTTTACAACTATTCACTTAGAACTAATTTATAATACATAAGCAGTTTGGGCTCCTTTGGACACAGAAAAAAGGGTGATTATCCAAAATATGTGCACCATGTGGAACTTCTCACGGTGTGCAATTATAGAAGTCTCAAAACAAGAAGGCAATAATCCAGTGCAATATTTCTACTGGTGAAAAAGTTAAACAGAAACACCATTAATTGGCCACCATTGGGATTAGAACCTAAAACTTCCAGGTTGAAGTGAAACATTCTATTACTAGGCTACAATATTTATCGATATTAAACATGTATTCATGTAACAAATGAATGTGACTAATCGGACACCTATCTTACACCAATCACTAGTGCTATGAAGGACTGGGAAGATTCAGAGTTTTGATGTAACGGTGGCACGATGCAGAGCTTTTTTCGGCATCTCAGGATTCCCAACAGAACAAAAAGGGTATTTGGTAGATTGATTGAAACAAATTAACTTACCTCTCCCTCCATATCTCTATCCCGTTCCCGATGTTCCCTTTCTCTATCCCTCTCCCTGTGTTCCCGTTCTCGGTCCCTCTCCCTCTCTCTTTCCCTGTCTCTCTCTCTGTTATCTCTGTCTCTGTCCCTATCCATAGGATGCATAGGACCGGGGCTGGGGCCAGGTCCGTAGGGTCCTGGGCCCATATGAGGCGGGCCGTGAGAGGGACCGTGGGGAGGGCCACGAAGCGGATGTCCCATCGGTGGTCCGCCCATCATGCTAGGGCCGTGAGCAGGCGGACCCATTCCTGGTGGCGGGCCCATGTTGGTTTTCATTCCCATTCCAGGAGGCGGTCCTAGATTCATGGGGCCCATTGGGCCTGGAGTGAGCTCTTTTATTTCATTTGGCACCCAACCTCCTTGTTCAGAACCTGAAAAATTTTATTTTAAATTTTTTATAGAGTTGGAGGAATCAGGTGGAGCAGTTTTATGAGGAAAGACAGGGGTTAGAATAGATGACAAAATGTTCAAAACTTATATTTCATAGTGGATTATATATGTATTCATTTCAATTTTGGAACAAGGAATTGAAGCATAGATTTCTTCTTCTTCTTGTATAATGACCATGAACTTCTATATATATAGGAGTATACGCCAGTGTGAAGTGATGAGCTTAGATTTTGAAGAATATATACATACACATCAACACGCTGTGTCCGTGAAAGTTTCGCTGTTATAAATTAACTGTCATAACGTAACTCAAAGTGCTATTCTTTCATAAAATACTGATTTTTCTATTTTTATTTATAATAATATTTTCATTAGGAAATTTCCTTATTGGTTAGTTTGAAATTAAAATTAAAAATGTACATATATACATCATCATCGCGCTGTGTCTCTCCCGGGGTGAGCAGAGAAAGCAGATTTAAAAAAAATTCTATCCAAGCACACATTTTGTCCTCCACATTCATACATCTTGTCATGTACAATCAACTATTCAAACTTCTTACTTTAACACCTTTCAAAATCTGGTCCATTTGGTCCAATTATGTTCTCCTTAGATTTTGAAAAATAATAAGTGTTTTATGAAGTGACAATGTACAAAGTCATAAAAATAACAGAAAAGAATTGTCAGAGGAGTTGTATATTACTTGTTAATTATTAATAATTATTTACTCAGATATTGCACTTTTAAGATATAAGAAGGAAATGTTAAGTCATATAGTTGTATGAGAAGGTGTATGGATGTATAAGAATGACAAAAAACGTCATGATAGAAAAGTCTGGTGTCCTCGCCTCTCAGTCTACCCTGGCAGGGAAACGGCAAAATGGTATTTATGTAAAAAATAAATTTATGCAACCATGGAGGTTCACATCAAATTTATTTCTTGTGCAGCATTTAGCGACCTTTAGAAAGATTTGCAATCTTAGCTTATCATTGAATGATGTGGAGGAGTGTCATGCTGCTCAGACAAACAACAGTAGATGTATTGTGGCATTTCTATATTTTTGTGGAATAGCTGTGTTAGTTTTCCACTAACCAAATGTTTGGAAAGATTTTAAGTTGATTCTTTGCTAAATTGAAATCAATGGTGCACTAAAACATATATACTCGTACCGGACAGTATCAAAATCTGCTAAGATGATATTTGTATTTATGGTCAAGAAATGTATTGGTATTTATGCTCAAGTTAAATATGTAGCAGATGGGATTACACACGTATTTCGCAGACTTTGAAAATGTCGGCTGATAATCCATCTGGTTCGATTCCTTTGTCGGCTTGCAAGGAGTTTATGCTTTTCAACATTTCTTCCTTAGAAATGGAATGGAGCGATATGCTTCTGCTGTCTGACGAACTGTTTAATATATTTTTTATGTCATATTTAGCTGTCGAATCTAGGTAAACTGATTGAAAATATTGTACAAAGTTTTCTGCAATCTTTTGGAGGTCTTCGATTATACTGTCTCCCAGTTTCATACGATTTGAAGCTAGTTTTGATATGGATGAATGGCTAGGATGAATGTGAATTTAAGGCTGATGTGTTAATTAAGATGAAGAGTACGTTTAGATGGTTTGGGCATATGGAACGAATGAATGAAGAAATACTAACAAAATAGACATAGTATAAATTTGAGTGGAAGACATGTGAGAGGAAGACCAAGGAAAGTATGGTTGGATCAAATTGATAATATTCTGAAAGAAGGAAATGTAGAACGTCTGAGAATGTTGTATGGATGCAAGAGGTTAAGGATGTGTGTCGAGATTGGAAAGTATGGTGCTCTGTCCTCTTTGCCTACCCCGACAGAGAAATGGCATGATGGTATGTATATGTACTTATTAATGCATGTTTTTTTGCAGTCGCAATTTATTAAAACACACATATGCCGTATTAACTAAAAAGTGAAGATATGATTCCTTTGAAAGTAGATATGGTATAAGAAGAAACAATTGCGAAAATAGAATAAAAGTCCTTACCCCACGAGGATTCATATGGTGGAGGATAGAAGGGCTGCTGGTCAGAAGGACCGTGGAAGAAGTCAGGCCCTGGAGGAGGAAGACTCATGTCGGGAAATCCTTTGGTGCGTGAGTATTCTCGTCGGTCTGCAGTCATTACCTGAAGATTTTTATCATTACATGTAATATAAGGCAAACTGGTCATAACACAAGTTATGGTGGTCTGCATAAGGTAGAGTTGGACAGAATAACTGAAGACCAGTCAGTTTTCTTTCCAGGCACTTAGTAGCTACCTAATTTCAATTTATTGAGTGCTATTAGAGTGGCATTTGATTATTAAACATCGCTGTATAAGTTATTATGTTTTTTACCGACGTTTTGAAAGGATAGAAATTAAGCAATACAATATTTATTATATTAAATAACTTTTGAATCACAGAGAATAATCAAATTCAGAATCTATACAAAATGGCAGGATCATGTCTGATAAATTAATATTTTTAAGATATTTACTACTGTGACATATTGCTGAAATACTTTTTATTATTTATTCAATTTCATGATTTATAATCAAATATTGTGCTTAGAAAACTGTTTCAATTAGTTTTAAATGTATTGTATTTTAACCCGGCTGTTTTACTAAAAATTCTATTTACTTTCTAATTTCGGACATTGAATATGGTCACTAAACAAACATTATTTAATTTCACTTAGGTTTATATTTTAATCTGACCAGTTTCAAGATTACTCTCATTATCAAGGATACAAATGAACTAAAGCAAGAATTTTTAAAAATCATTTTTTGGTCCATATATGTATTACGATAATGGGAAGATACAAGAGATATTGCTACTAAAATAAATTGAAATAACTTTTTATTTTAAAATATAAAATCATTATTTTATTATTTCTTTACTAATTTAATTCAATTTTTTTTAAATAAATTTGGTTTGAATATCTCCCACGCTCATTGAAGGAATTTCTTCCTTGAACTAAAACATTTTTCATCACAGTTGCTAATATGGTTTAGTTTTGTTCCCCTCCTGTTTGCAATAATCCCATAAATAGAAATCTGGAGAAGTAAGATGTGGTGACCTTAGAGGCCAACAATGCGCACTGTTCCCGTGAGATTATCTTTTTGTCAATTTTCCTGTGCAAAGCATTCATTATAGGTCTTGTAATATGGCAAATGCCCCATCTTGTCGAAACCATAAATTTTTTAATGTAATTCTTCATGTGAAGAAATATATCTCTTAACACCTAACAATATGTATTTACTGTTATGATTGTATGATTTTGTTAAAAAAAATATAGAACAATAATGCACTTGGTTGATACCACACACCATACACTGAATTGATGTAATATTTGTTGCTGCAATTTTTGGAGCTTTTCGATAACCCAAATATGGCAATTTTGCTTGTTAATATTGTCATTAAGGTCGAAATGGCCTCGTCCAACACAAACAAGCAATTAACAAAGTTTGGATCTTCCTTTGCAAATTGTTAAAAAAAGTAATTTAAATTTATTTTAGTAGCAAGATTTATGCCCCACCGTTGTACTTAATCTTTTTAGTTAAGTCATCATATTTAGTTAAATCACAGAAATAAAATGAAAAACTGCAGATACCTGAATTGTATTTTCTCTGGGCAATGGAGGTAATGGCATGGGTGAAACAGTGGGAGGTGGTTCTGAAGAGTTCTCATCTCCTTCTCTCCTTCCTCCGATCACATCTATTGGGCCAGTCATCTTTCGACCTGTGAAGAGAAACAAATAATATGAAAATCATGTAAATACATTGCATCATCATCTTCTTAATCTTAAAAGCTTAGGTCTATCCACTTCTGGATATAGACCTTCTCTCTCTTCTATTTTGGGGCAGTTACATTCACCTTACTCCTGCAGTCTCTCCAATATCAACTTTAATTTTTTTGGAGCTCATCCCACTGGTTTGACTATGGATCCCAATCTCCATTTGAGTTATCTTCATCCAAAGATCTTCCGCTTATCTAGTTACATCCTACCTAGCTTTAATTTAAGTCTTGTTATTATTTGAATCACATATACTAGAATGACTTTGGTCTGTCTTTGAATTTCGTCACGAAAAAGTTATTTCGAACATGACTTGTTCCATTACTCTCTGGATAAAATGTGACTTATTTGAAGATGGGACTGTTAGTCATAGTTTCAGCTCAATGTGTATTATCATTCCGAGAAGCCCGGTGTCTTACACGGAAGAGGACTTGATTCGTGGAAACCTCAGTGCTGTCGAGATGGCAGAATTCTGTGAGGAAATAATTTAGAGCCATCAACACGATAATAAGAGGAATATGTATTCTTATTTATTTTATTTACATGACAAGAAAATATATAATAAATATTATTATTGTATTACATTTTCGTTCTATACAGTACACCAGGGTTTATTGTCATGTGGTAATTCTTACTATCAACCAGGGAAATGATAACAAAAAGGATAACTTATATACCGCCATTTAGAAAGTAGACTTTTCAAGGGCACTCTGACTTGGGATTTAAGCCTGTTATTATTGACAGAAAAATAATATTACAAAATAAATATATATATAAGTTGAGTGTGTAAGGATAGTAAGATGGTGCTGCGGCCATTAGATTAGAAACTTCCTTGCACCTGCACATGTTTAGAAAAACATATTTGGTAAGAAAATCACAGAACTTACCGAGGGAAGATGAACTACAAAGAAACTTTTGCAGATCTTCCGATATGTAAAAGTAACACATTCAGGTTTAGGTGTAGTGTAGTATAAGTGAGTATTGTTCACATATAAATAGAAATATGTTAAAGAGGCTTGACTAGAAAAACAGACTGATATTCTTTTAAAAAAAAAAGACAGGTGTCTTATCAAGTATGCTACGGACGTCCTCGTCAGTCGCTCGCGTAGACGATATGCTAAACATTATTTAATTAATACATTCCATGGAGTAAATAATGTCTATAATAAATTACTTCCAGTAGTCTAACTCTTTATTACATAAATGAAAATGCATAGGATGAACTGACCAGGTGGAGGGCCTGCCTTTCTAGCATTAGCTAGTCCAGTGCCATACTTGCTGTTGTCATTGAGCACTGGCGTGAGCTGGCGCAGGGAGGTGGGGGTGTTCACACCAGCAGGCCCAGTCATCACTCCAGTTCCAGCGTCCCGTCCACCCAGGGGCACCAGGCCTGCTCCCGACTCGTGAACTCGCATACGTTTTTGCCTTTCACAG
The DNA here is from genome assembly GCA_949825065.1 of Odontocerum albicorne. Classification (NCBI taxonomy): domain Eukaryota; kingdom Metazoa; phylum Arthropoda; class Insecta; order Trichoptera; family Odontoceridae; genus Odontocerum; species Odontocerum albicorne. The sequence continues at coordinate 16,399,790 of OX463860.1, read as the reverse complement.
TAAGCTCGCCACGTGTCTTCATTGAAACCATAGTTGAAATAATCTAGAAAAAAAAATTAATATTTCATTTCGCTATAAACATTTGGGTTCTATTTAAAGAAGTGATAGATTATACGAGTATAGACTAATTTTTTCATATTATTTTTTAAAATAAATTTGTAAATTATTTTTTTTTAATTTAAAATATGCAATAAAAAGGGTCCAACCCACCAAAATACATTTTTTTGAGTTAACGGAATTATCCGCATAATTAATCCGTCCCGCATAGGCTGTGTGGTTATATATCTGCGTTCATATTTTCAAGCTTATTTTATCAATTTAACATATGCTTATGCTATATTTTCTATTTAGTACAGATACTGCCATCTCTGTAGAAGATTATGAATATTTTTGTCACTTGTTAAAATGATTTCTGATTGAAATATTGTTATTTTTCTAAAGTGATCCCTTTGACAGTCGCTAAGGTGGCCAGTTATTATATTTTTTTTGTTTATAGTTATTCAATAATTTTAAGCGGATTCTCCATAATTTATTAGTTATTTTGTCAGAATATTTTTTCCATCATCATCTTGTGTGTCAAAAAAGTTTATTTAAAATTGTGGATGTTTTTATTTGTTTTTTATATTTAAACTCTTAGTTAATACAACATAAACACGTATTCCTTTTACATTAGTGATAATCTTTCGGTTATATATGAATGAAATTTGTGTTATATATAATTAATGAAATATAATGTCTGGTTTTCAATTAAGGCACCTTTAACATCTTTATGGTTGGTTAGATGAGATTTCCACATTGCAATAAGCCCATTAAGTTATTCTGTAATACAATACAAGGGCTAATATAGAAGACTTTGTTTTGAGAACAGATGCCTTAGGAGGATGACGGGTACCAGTTAGTAAGACCGTGTGACAAATGAGAAGGTAAGGCCCTGGAAGTGGTTAGGATACGGATTTAGATGCCATTAATAAGTATTTAATTCATTTAGAGCAGAAAATTATATTATAAAAATCAAATATATATTAAACTTATGATGTTACTGGTCTCTTATTGTAAAGCGACATAATGAAATTCATAAAGAACTTTACCCGTAATATCTGCTCCTGGTTTTCTCCAAGGTTTGTCTTCTAGGACATCAATATTAAATTCTTGCGCAGGAACACCATTGATTGTGCCGACAGATTCAAATTCCTCTGTGCTGAATTTCCCTGTCTGCTTCTGCTTATCTAAGTTTTGTTGTACTATTAAACCGCCTCTCTATAAAATGAAAAGAAAATTAGTTTAAAAGATCGGGAAAATAACAATTCGAATATCCTTCTTTTTCTCTCTATGACAGACCTTTACTAGCATTAAAAGTTGTAATTCCTAAACCTAACGAATTGTCAGGCGCCTTCTAGGTCTTCAGGATATTATTGAATGACAGCGGTTATCCATAGATCTAGTAATTGTCTTTGTAACATGGCCAACTCTTTGCTCAGCATCATCAATAACCTCTAAGATTGTCGGTTATGCCAATCATACCTCATTCAATAGTCTACTATGTAACTGTGAGCCTGGGCACATGCTTATTTATCCAATTTCATTTCTCAAAAGATTATGGAGTTTGTTGTTGGCCCCTGTTCATTTAGAAAGACAACAGATATGCAGTGACTAATAAAATATAAATCTTTCTGATAAGTACTATGGAGTTCCCCATAAAGTGGCATCCGTAGAAGTGTTGCATGTGACCTAGAAACAATAAAGCAAGTTCAAAACCCAAGGTATCCCTCACATGGTCACCAGCCAGCAATATTGAGATTGAAATCTAGGCATAGTCTCATGAAGAGAGTGCAAGAACTAATGGCTCTTCCGAATAAAGCGCATTATCTGAAATGAATTAACACCTGATGACTGGATGGAGCTCTCAGAAAAAATGGCACCAGAACAATTGACCTACTTAAAGAGCCCTGAACAGGCTTCGAATAAGGGTGACTAGATCCAAGATGAACATGCAAAGAAGGGGTTTCTTGAATAGAAGTATCATTGAATGTGAATCTCTGTTGCCTCCTAAAGATAATAATAAAAGGGCAATTTATATAGCGCCGTATAGCCACCGCTCCAACTTCTGAAACATATATAATAATTGGTTGTTCACATATGGAAATTAATGAACTATTGAGATCAATTCTCAGCCACACTGCATAGAATCCCGATTCGAATAATTAGCCATCTCTTCTCTCGCTTGATTTTGAGGTTCTCAAGCCAACTTGCATTGCGTACCTCATTGTCTTGATGAAGCACTTGGTGTCACAGGTTTCTACTTTGATGAAGAGAAAGGTTACTGAAGAGAATATAGTGAGTTTTCACAGAATACTTCTATTACTTGATTCCCGTAACTTTTTAACAAAAACGAGCAATGCCTTACCTTTATATTTAAATTAGTATACTGCTGAGGCCCTTGAGACTTGATGTCTCCAATGATAACTTTCACTCCGTCCTCTTCGCTGTCATCAGAATCAGAGTCCCCATTCTCTTGCCCATCTCCGTTCTGCTCATCGTCTCCCGGATGCTCTCCATCTTCAAAATGTTCATCGTTAAAGTGAGAGTCATCATTAGAATCCTCGTTTCCTTCCCCGCCGTCCGGTTCCTCTGCATCACGCTGTTTTTCTCGAGATTCAGACTGTAAAAAATAAATTCTATGTAAATATTGTGTCTTGTGGTTTCAAATATAGTAAGTTATATTCATCACAAGTCAAAAAAGTATTCATAAATCTTCCCCAGCTTTATACCTCTTTTGAATTATATATTGTTAAAAAATGTGATACAAAAGTTGATGTAAATCAATACTGGTACAACTTTTTACTTGGCTCTTTGAGCAGCATGCTACTTTAGATTGTCAAGTTGCTATAACAGTGATCATTTTGAAAATAGCTTTAACAACACTGTTTCAATGAGCGGGGTAAGTAATTTATATGAAAGAATTTCTAATACATTCTGATTTTGGAGTAATAAACAGTCAGTAGGTTTCTTAACTGAGTGTCACTGACGATGTATTCGCTTCAACATATTCATAATTAATATCTACTTGAAATATATTTGAATGAAAAGTCAGTGACACATTGTTTAGATGGCTATCTAGCACGTATTTACATGAATACTTTTAAAAAAATTAAGTTATCAAACATATTAATGAACATAAACAAAACTAAACCTCAAATTTTTATCGGTTTAGCCGCGATAATTAAAAAAAAGAGGTTATGTTTGTACACGGGTAATATGATAAAAATTTATGAAAGAATAAAAATGAAAATTTACCGTTTCAGACGTTATATTATCTCCATTTGTTGTTTTATCTGATTCTTCGTTAGAAGGTTCTGCAGTAGAATCACCATACAGCCAATTATCGTCATTATCATCTACCATTGTAACGTCCGCCATTTTCGATTAAGTTTAGTTTTCAACTGACTGCTGTGACTGCCATCAACAATATACTATTACAGGGCTGGTCAACAGATCGATCGTGAAGCAATTTTTGGTCGATCGCGGCCGTCGTCGTGACTTCGTATGCCAAATCTTATTACGCGCATCCACTTGTCAACGAAGTGAATTAGTTGTTATTTTTTAATATATGAATATTTCTACTCCAAACTATTGTTTGTATGTTATTAAACATGTATGTATAAGTTTTCTTTTCCTTAATATTATTTTTGGTGAAGTAAATTCCGCACATACTTATTAAAAAAGTTTTGGTTGATGTGCCCATAGGCGTAACCTGTCGACTAGTCCATGTCATGATGAGATTCACCATTCCGAAGGAAGAAAAAGCCATTCACCAGCCAGCAGCTGATCAGCTAATATGTCTCCACTGCAGCTCTCCATATTTCTTCACAAGGCTGGCATAATCCTGCCCAGACCTGCTAAAACTGACCTGCGTTGCTGCCTGCTAGAGCTGCCCTGCCGTTTAGATCGTTCAAGCACTGCCACCCATCTAGAGTCGCTCTGCCATCCTGCTTGTTCCAGCGTCGCCGCCTGCTAGAGCTGCCTTGACGTCCTGCCCGAAGCAGCATTGTCACCCACCTAGAGCCATTCTGTCATGCTGACCGGACCAGCATTACCACTCATCTAGAGCCACTATCCCGTCCTGTTTGGACCAGCACTGTCGCTCACCTAGAGCCACCCTAGCGCCCTGCTCAGGCCAACGCGGCTTACCTACCTGAACCGCTACCAGCTTACGGGCTCGTATTACGTGAGCGTGACTTTGTCGTGACCTTCCATCATTAATTAAGTTTTAGCGAATGTCCTTGAAGGACGCGATGATGATTTTTATTGTTTGGTATTTAAATAAAATACGTCAATTAGCAATGCGGAAGCAGAGAGTGAATGAATCGATGAATAATAAATAGTGATTAATGATCAATGATGCGCTGCTCAACATATACAGATTTAAAAAGAGCCGCACAGGACAGGGGGGAATGGAGGAGAAGAGTTGAAATTGCTGCAAACCAGTCTTAGGACTGCAACCATGGAGAGAGAGATGCTTTATTTATCGGTAAGTAGGTATTTATACATTTCAGAACGGGGCGCGTGAGTGCGCCCGCAATATATTTTTATCAATATATTTTCGATCGAAATAATGCAGACGTCGCGAATAATATTGTGGGTAGATAATTTGTTGGCGAAAACGGCGAGACAGCGTGATGCGTTCTCTTTCTACTGTGGAATGTATCGTAAATAGTATTCGTGGGTAAACAATACCGAAGGTCGTTTCGTCGGTCGTTGACCGTGCGTGTTGACAATATTCAGGGACGACCGTAGTTCCTACAAAGTAAACACAGTGAGAAAAGACAACGATCCGTGTTTACATTGAAATATATTGTTTAATTATTTAGTTAAGTTGTCATTGTCGCCCTGAGTCCCTTGAATACACTCCTCTAGTCACAGCAGTAGTACCAAAAATACATATAACTAAGAGGGGGTATCATAGTTATAAGTTATCCTTTTTAACATGTGTGTTAAGTGTTAATGTGTTAAATATTGCGAATTTGAGATTGATCGCAAATATTTGTTTTACATATAAAGTCAATCGCGATAACAAATAAGTTGACTATACCTGCGCTATTGGAAAAACGTCAAACTAAGAGAATAGACAATCTTCTCCTTGAATAATGGCCGTGAGGTTTTATATATGCAAGTGTCAAGTGATGGAGAATATAAAATAAGTTTCGTATTGGTAATATTCGTTTTATAGAGTAGGTATTTTCAAATTGTCATAAGAGCGTGATCATAAATATCGCTGAATTTTAACCTAGATGGGGGGGTATCTAGACTTTCTTAGATTTTTATGTATTATATACGGAATGATAAAATGTTGGTATTAACAATAAAATATTAAAGGTCGTGAATCAATACATACACAATAAAAATTTATATAAAACAAATTAAAGAAAAGAGAAAAAAATTCGTGATAAGAATTAGGAAAAGTTCCAAATGGTTTTAATCTTTTCCATGTTTACTCAATCGTTCATTTTTTCAAGATCTAAAAATGCAGTTCTTTTCAATTCTTACTTAAACATTTTTACTAAACATTAGCAAAGAAAAAATCTGAACTATGCATTTTTTAAGTGTTGTTAAACCAATTTAAAATATAATTTTTATATATATTTTAATAATAATCTTATTTACCGATACTAAAAGCAGCTCAAGAAGAAAAACTAGACATATTAAGATATGATTCACAGAATTCATATATGAAACAAGATAAATCAGACGCTTTTATAAAGTCTGAGCTCATCTTTGACGATCCTTCTTATCACCTCAGATTAAAAAATAGAAACTCAACAGGGTGTATGTGCAATATGAACGTATAACCTATACGTTCATATTGCATATATATTATACAGGCACCGAAAAATAACATCAAAGACTTACAAAGAAATTTATTTAAAATATTTTGACAGATTTAATAATATATGTATAAATATATAAATGCCTCAATACATTCGCATACACTACTTAGACAAATACATGTTAATTAATATAACTACAAAATATACAGAAACATATAAATTAATGTATTTTATGTTGATGTATACCAAATAAAAAATACGCAAGAAAAATGCAAGTTTGCGATACAAATTTTAAATTGCAGAAAAATTGCTAAAAAACAAGAACTTAAAGACAAATAAAACTTTAAATAATCTACTTGAACACACAAAGGGAGGCATTTAAAGCGTCATTGACAATTATTTATTTAAACCAACAGATTATCTTTTTGAAACAAAAGATTAAGAAAAAAACAAATAAAATTTTTAATAGACGAGTAAGCAGTATGCAAGAAAAAAAAAAGATAAGACGAACCCAACACAACAATAAAACAAACTTATATAATTTACTCAATTAATCCCGACTTGAATAACTTTATCACTTGACTCTTGTACTAAAGGCACATGAAAGTCCATACAATTGCCCATACTGATTGTCCAGTCTACGTTTTCTTGTAATGTAAGAGTTATATATCATTGTGAATTAAAAAAATGTTTAGTAGGTCTAAAAAAAGTGCAGCCTGGCAAGCGGAGTTAGTTCCGAACTATTAAAATATAAGCTGACAATCTTAAATAATATTGTGAGGTCAAAACATTCCATTTCTATCGGGCGAAATTAAAAGATTTATTTCCAACAATACATCATAGTCCAACAATTAAAATAATAGTTTGCTTTTTCTGGTGAATTATTCTGTATCATATATTGCATTAAACAGTTTTAGCAGATAGTCAACATTCTCCTTAGATTGTAAGCTTGATAATTATTATTGGTTTTTCGTTTGGTCCACAAGATATTTTAGTTTTGGAAGTGGAAACAGTGGGAAGAAATTTGTAGTTTGGAAAGGTTTTTTTTTTACACATGCTTAATTTGTAAAGATTACTTAATATACATTCCCCCACATAAGAATCATTTGCTTGTAAACCGAAATCAGTTTATTAAATTTGTTGTTTAAGCTCATAAGTGAGTTCTTTAGAATGCTAGCTAGCCAACCTTTAACGATACAGTAAAAAATACTAGAGATAAATATTAATTTATTATATTTTATAAATTTATTGGTAAAATGATGACAATAGATTAATTTTTACTTATATTTTTTAATATTTCCACACCAGGAAAAGCATGGAAATGTTACCATAGTTAACTTTCAATCTTTGCATTCTACTTGTCTATAGTCTTTCTTTCATTCGTCGGCAATATGGGTGAGTGCGTGTTGTTTAATTTCGTGAATAAATCTGTAAAAATCAAAGTGATCATCATGTGTTTTAATGCAATTATGATTTAAATTAAATATTAAGAATTCATCTGCAAAGTATGATACGTTTTTTTGTGAATATTTTAGACTTGTCGACTTTATCGATGTTATTTTGAGCTGACCCGTACCTAAGTGACAGCTTCCATTTTTATAGTTGAAAGTGTCAATTTATTGTTATTTACTTCACATAACTTATTACATTTGTTTTAATATTAATCAGCGATAGTGTTTATCGAAATTAATTTCTGCTATACCGGTCAGGAGACCGATATACATATTTGAGGTTATGTACTTAACACTTATCAAAGTATCGCGTGTTTTTAGGTATCAGCCGAGATCATTGGCATAAAAGGCGGGCCACCGGAGGCAAGAGGAAGCCCCTCCGCAAGAAGAGGAAGTATGAATTAGGTCGCCCCGCCGCCAATACCAAGGTAATTAAAAGTTTCAATTATGCCATCAAAATAAAAATGTGCTTGTCAGGTTGTTACTCATTAAAATTCATATGGATTTGTGATCAAAATATAAACGTCGACACTCAAATAAATGTTATTAATTACTGTTAAAGAGTGGAATAATTGCAATCCGTTGACCAATTTCTAATATATCATATCATATCCATGCCAAAACAATTTGAGACAAGATCCAAGGTTAGACATTTATTAACTGAAATTGAGGGTCCATCCGTAATACCAAATTTTAAATGACATTATTTCCTAGGGGCAAATTTTGAAATACATAGTGATTCCTGACTTCGATTTTATTATTTTCCCAAGTATTTTGCTTTAAGGCAAAACTTCTTAATTGTATTGATAGAAGTGTCTTTCTAGAAATCATACTTTGTCCTACTGGTTTATGTTCTAGAAATCTTACTGTTAAATTATCAGCCTATCACTCACTTCCCAGACTTTCATTTGTTCCAGTTTCTTTATATATTGCTGCACCAGTCTTTTTTAGCATCTAATCTAACCTTCCATATCTATTTGTCTTCGTAATGATTATTGTTGACATTGTCCAATAAGATCGGCTAACATATTATTTGTAATAACGTCTATCCTAAAAAATGTCTCAATTTATTGTATATTATAAGTTGTGCATTTTGAGGTTAATGCCTTTTTTTGAAAATAACTATTTATTTTTTATTTCTAGCTGGGAATTCGCCGCATCCACGTGGTTCGCACCCGAGGAGGCAACTTGAAATACCGTGCTCTCCGATTGGAGTCTGGAAACTTTGCTTGGGGATCAGAATGTGAGTCTCTTTCCAGTTCAATTCCAATGAAATATTAGGCCATGTGAGTTTAACTAAGACAAAAAATTGCTAGCACGGAAGAAAATCAAATACTCATTTTTAGTTGAAAAAGAGTTCTCAAAAAGATATTCATGTGATAACTGACGTTATTGCTTGCAACTTGGCGAGTTGATTTAATCGTTCTAATTTATTTTTGTTTAATTTGTAATCTGTTGAAATTTATGTTTGTCTGTTATATATTTGAAAAAGTTTAAGATCAATGTTAACTTTTTTTAACCGGAGTATTTTTTACTTGGAATTTGGTGTATTTTTGTACCTTTTAAAATGATATTGCAAGATATCAGGATAAATTTTCCATGAAGTTTTTGTGTATGTTTTTTTTTTGAAAGAATTTGTGTTAACTTTTTACAAATTTGTTAAATCTCGATGATGAAAAAACTGCTTGATGCCTTCATGATATACTTCGTTTTGAAGAAATCAGATGGCAACAAAATGATTAGCAACGTCATAGTTACTCTGAGAGATATTATTTATTTATTTTTATTAAGTGTGTCTGTGTGAATTAATAAAAAGGTTTTACCAATAGAGATCAATTCTAAGATTTATTGTAACCTAAACATATAGTTTTTTCAATTGAATTATTATTACCCTGCGCTCAATTTTATTTATAAAAGTGAAAATAGTGTAACATCCGTTATAAATCAGAACTACCTAAATTATTATCGTAATATAGTATTTGGGTGGTATCTGTTTTTAAATTTTACAATTTTTTGTTCACGGATAAACTTCCGAGCGTTTTGGATAGGATCTCTAGGTATTTATTATCATAATTATTTTTGTTGCAGGCACCACCCGCAAAACCCGTATCATTGATGTGGTGTACAATGCATCCAACAATGAGTTGGTCCGCACCAAGACCCTGGTGAAGAATGCCATCGTTGTGGTAGACGCCACACCTTTCCGTCAGTGGTATGAAAGCAACTATGTGTTGCCCCTTGGCAGAAAGAAGGGAGCCAAGCTGGTGAGTTATCTATTTTTATTGTACACTTTTTTTATACACATTTATTTACACCTTGTCAAACTAATTCTTAATTAGGCACAGAAAAGGCGTCGTATATTCAAGGATCAATAAATAATGATCACATAATGAAAATAACTATGGAATTTAGCCAATTGTCTAAACATGAGTCCTCAGATTTCAGTGCGATTTGCATATTGCTATGTTAGCAATTAAATAAATAGCTCAAATGTATGATATACTCCTACGTCAACGGACTCGGAGAGATTCTTGTGCCTTGACTGACCCATATGAACCTAGGAGCATTCTATGATGCTTAAAAAATATGTATAATTCAAATCAAATGAAACAAATAATTAATATATGTTGATCTTTAGAAGGACTAAGTTTTAAATGCATTTTTTTTTCACAAAGTGTAATTAGTGCCAAGGATTTTATATACAGTTCAATTAGGTTAGGTTAGGTTGTTACTCATTAAAATTCGTATGGATTTGTGATCAAAATATAAATGTAGACACTCAAATAAATGTTGTTAATTACTGTTAAGAGTGGAATAGTTGCAATCCGTTGACCAATTTCTGAAGTTAATATTTTACTGGAATCTTCCATTTGATAAAAGGTGGAATATCATGGAAATATTTTGGTTTAGACTGAATTTTAAAATCATCTTTACTACGAATTTCTTAATGTGAAGGATGAAATCAATGCCTTATTCAAAGTATTTGTTTTTATTGATAAAATATGACTTCTTGTCTCAAATTGTTTTGGCATATCCATGCCAAAACAATTTGAAACAAAATTTAAGGTTAACTTAGAAATTTATTAACTAAAATTGAGGGTCCATCCGTAATACCAAATTTTAAATGACATTATTTCCTAGGGGCAAATTTTTAAATACATTTAGTGATTCCTGACATCCATTTTATTATTTTCCCAAGTATTTTGCTTTAAGGCAAAAATTCTTAATTGTATTGATAGAAGTTTCTTTCTAGAAATCATACTTTGTCCTACTGGTTTATGTTCTAGAAATCTTACTGTTAAATTATCAACCAGTTCAATTAGGTTAGGATTTTCCATACAGTTCAAGCAGGTAATGAGTATGGACAAAATAAATTCATGGCTATAATGAGCAGATTTAGGATTACTGAATATTTTTATCCCAATGCCTCATCCTTGTAACATGCATATTTTTCAGATATAATATAGAAATGTATTGAATATAATCATTACAAACATTGTAATCTACTTTTTCAATGAAAAAGTTGTTAATGTCGACCACATTAACTTGACTACCTTATGATATCTTGTTCTTTGTGGAACGGGTGTGGCAAACTGTACTAACAATCCCTTTTGATGTTTTTATGATTTATGTTTTCATTACTTACCATCAGTTACAGAATTTTTCTAGTTTCAAAATAACTAGAATATATTACGATCAATGCAATTAATTAGATGGATGTAATTTTTTTACCTTGAGTTTAGTTTTTAGTTAAATTATGTGAAAGGGTAATGAAATCTTTGCTACGTTTTTTTTCACTTAAAATGATGAAATATTTGCGTGTCATCTGAATATGAATGACGACACATTTTTAAGCTAACACTGACTTCATTCTCCTGTTCCATCACGTATTGAGTTATATTAATGTACTGTTAATCAATAATATTATTTTTCCTCTTACACCACAGACCGAGGCAGAAGAAAAGATCCTGAACAGGAAATTCAGCAAAAAGACCGCCAAGAAGTATGCGACTCTCCAAAGGACAGCTAAAGTTGAGCCAGCACTTGAAGAGCAATTCCACACCGGAAGGTTATTAGGTGCGTGCATACAGACAGCAAATCTAAATAATTCATCTTGATGCAGTTTCAGAGAATCTTATGATCCTGCTTTACTATTTTATTCCATTCATTTTGTTTTTCGAAAGTATAATAAACTCTTAAATTTAGTTAAAATAAGTTCCTCATCCAAGTTCAGTAAAAAATTTCATTTAAATAGCTTGATTATACCACTTTTTCAATGGTGAATTTTGAACAGCTGTTTAGTTCTTGAATGCTTTCAAAGTCAAACTTAACTTAAGTTCACACCTTGTAAGTTGACACTTTTATCCAATTTAGATATACATTTTTTAAAACTGATTTTATAAATTTTGAACTATGGAGTGGTAACTATTACATATATCACTGATAATTTTTTTCTGTTGTTTTCCCTGTGATGAGAAACTTGCTTGATGTTTCCATTTTAGTGCGGCTTGTTTTAAGTTGCACTTGGAGACTTTTCATGATTAAGCTTTGTCATAGTTACTCTGAGGGATTATCAACCCTCTGAAATATTTATATCACTATTCAAATAAATTGGAATGAAAAACGTTTATTTCGCATAATATTTATTTATGGCTTTACTTTTATTTTAAATGTGTCGTATAACAGTGTAAATACAATACAGGGGAAGAATCAACATTAGGGTTTTTGTAGATTTTTGTTGTATGTTTCGAGATGCATTTATGGTGTAATCAAATTTAAAAATTGACCAACAGATAGATAATAGGAGATTTGATTTTAAATTATATGTAATATTTTAATATGTCATATTTAGCATCTGCTTGATGTCTTGGTTAAATTTATATTGCAATTTATTTAAGTCTACATTAAATGTAAATTAAATATTAAACTAAAATATACAAATGGTGAATATGTGTTATTGCACCTACACATACAATAATATTTGAATACATATTGAATTCTTATGCCATAAATGTTAAATAATATTTATTTTCTTTTCTCTCTGATATTCAAACTTTTTTCATGTATTAAAATCATTCTAAAATTAAAAAATGTTAAATATCTCAAAAGTCAAAAAGTATTATCTCCAAGTTGTATTTTATGAAATTTTATTGATAAAGCACTCAAAATTTTTAGTGTAATTTTGATACGGTAGCAAATGAATAATGAAATGTGGTTTTTTGTTTACAGCGTGCTTAAGATCGCGACCAGGTCAGTGTGGGCGAGCGGATGGCTACATCATTGAAGGCAAAGAGTTGGAGTTTTACCTTAGGAAGATTAAGTCTAAGAAAGCAAAGTAAACTACAATTAATTATTGTATTAAAATTTCAAAACTTGGAGTGAATAAATTAACTTTTTTATTCCATAGCAAATGTATTTTATTTTTAAATTCCTAACCTTGTTTTTATATTGCATTTTACATGGTATGCCATTCTTTTTAATGAGATGTGATGACATATTGCTTTTTTGATATTCTATTTAGTATTTAATGATTTCCATGCTAATGGAAAAATCTGTAATACCTATGAGGGTTGCTACGTAAGTTTTGAGATACGGCAACACCAGTGTAGATATGTCAAATCTGACATCAGCATTGTAAAGTTTGACGTTTTTAATGGTATAGGTGCTCAGAAAGTTTTGTCATACGAGTGCTATTTGTGTTGTTTACAGTGACTTGAAAAATTCATCTCGGCCAAAAATGGAATTAAATCGTGAACATTTTCGTGCGATGATTTTTTATGATTTACTCGCTTCGACTTTTGGTGATGAAGCACCATCCCGGGCCAGTCTTTTGCTGGTTTTCCGAATTCAATCGTGGTCGTAGTTCGCTCCAGGGCGGATTTCGTGAAGGTCGTCCAAAATCGGTTGTGCCAGAAAACATTGATGCTGTGCGTGAACTGATATTGGAAGATCGTCATGTGACTTATTGTGAGATTGAGGCATGTTTGGGCATTAGTTCCACTCGCATACATTCAATATTGCATGAACATTTGGCTGTCAAAAAGATTTGTTCGCGTTGGATACCGCATAATTTGACAATCGCTCAAAAATAGGCTCGTGTCGATTGGTCCAAAGAAATGTTGAAAAAATTCGGTCGCGGTGCTTCAAAAGACGTCTATAAGATCGTGACAGGCGACGAATCATGGATCTATGCATATGAGCCAGAAACTAATCAGCAGTCGACTGTAAGGGTCTTTCAAGATGAGCCAAATCCAACAAAATGTTGTTCGCGCACGAAGCACTTCGAAGCAAATGGTGGCTTGTTTCTTCGGTATAAATGGTCATGTGCCTTTAGTGGAACGTCCGTGAAAATTGGTTCAAACGCATGCAAAAGTGTATTGATCTTCATGGAGAGTATTTTGAAAAACAATAAAGCCATTTTCGATGATAAATATTTGTTTTTACTTGTCTGTCTCAAAACTTAAGTAGCAACCCTCGTATTTTCAAATTCTGATAGCAGATAATTTACTATAGTCAAAGGAAGTAAAAAGGTTTCTCAACTCAACCCAGAACCTTGCTTTGGGCCTGGAAATCAATAGTTATACCAAACTGTAGGGTTAATTGGTAATGGCTTCATATATTTTATGAAGAAAAGAAAGTTTGTGGATATGTAATGACTCCAGATTCAGTGAAATATTTGGGTGTCTAGCCTCTGGGCGAAAGCTTGGCTAGCCTCTGGGCATCATCAATCAGGGAAAACAAATTCTGGCTTAAATTGAAAATCCGGAGAGTTCGAGAACTGTGATGGCTCCATGAAGTTTCTCACACCTAAGTTTCTCTCTAGGAATACTAAGCTGAGGGTTTAACACACTAGAATCAATCCAGTTGTAACAAATGGGGAGGCAATGACCTCAAAGAACAGTGTCAAATATTCTATTATATTTTGTGAATAAAATGTTGAGAACAATTATAGCCTGTTAATCCTAATTTTGTTTGAGAATACAGTAGAGCGCTGATTATCTGGAGCTCAACTATATAGAGTTGGATTAACCATGATCCTCAGTATGGTAGTACATTTTTTTTTCTAATCCTCAAAAATATTACTGAAATTTTTATCAAACATCCACGTTTTGAAAATTATAAAGCAAGTACCTAAACTGTTATAAAATCTATGATTTACATTATACCAATTGATTATCGCTAGTAAGTTGGCGGTGTTTCCTGACACAAAAATATGTGGATCGGAGGCTTCCCAATATATTGCCGCAGTATGATACCGGCATTTAATGGTTGTATCTGTCAAACATTGAGAAAGCTTATTAGTGTATTCATCTTGCATAATAAAATTTATCTAGCATTTCAACTAAAATAAATCAATATTTATCTCAATAAAAATAAAATTTGGTTTTTTCAATTATTCGGGTTCGAGTGGACCCCAATTACCATGTATAATCGGCGCTTTACTGTAGTTTATGATATAAATAGTAAGTTATAAAATAAAATACAAGTTTTTTTTTAGAGTTTATTAGTAATAAAATATTAGGTCCTTACATATGAAATTGGCGTTTTGCCGTACTGGCAACTTTGATCTCAAATATCTTCTCTTTGGTTAGGAATTCCAAATTAAAATTTATACAGCTATTTACTCAAGTATTTGTGTTTCGAAAATTATAATTCATTTGTTTTTTCCTCAATTGTTTTTTTTCTTTGCGTCACTCAGTTTACAAAATGGAAAACTTGAAATATCGCGTTATTTACGAGTACGAGTTCCACCGTGGCACCAGTGCTGCAGAAACGGCTCGAAGGATTAATTATGTGTATGGCGACGGTGCCGCAAAAGAAAACACAGTGCGTTTTTGGTTCCAACGTTTTCGTTCTGGAAATTTCGACCTGCAGAAAAAGCTCCGTGGACGGCCGGAGACCAAAGTTGATAATGAAGAATTGAAGGCTATTGTGGAAGCGGATCCATCGCAAACCACGTCCGAGTTAGCTGCAGGCTGCGGTGTTAGTGATAAAACTGTTTTAATCCACTTGAAGCAAATTGGGAAGGTGAAAAAGCTTGAAAGGTGGGTACCTCACGAATTGAGTGAAGCAAATCAACAAACGCGCGTTGACTGCTGCGTTGCATTACTCAACCGGCACAATAATGAAGGGATTTTGAATCGAATCATTACTTGTGATGAAAAGTGGATCCTGTATGATAATCGGAAGCGCTCATCGTAATGGCTGAACCCTGCCAAACCAGCCATACCATGCCCCAAGCGAAAATTGACTCCAAAAAAGTTACTTGTGAGCGTTTGGTGGACTAGTGCTGGTGTCGTTCACTACAGCTTTCTTAAATCTGGCCAGACGATTACGGCAGATGTCTATTGTCAGCAACTGCAAACCATGATGGAAAAGCTAGCTGCTAAACAACCGAGGCTGGTTAATCGCTCTAGGCCACTGCTGCTTCATGATAACGCTAGACCACACACTGCACAACAGACGGCTACCAAATTAGAAGAGCTTCAATTGGAATGTCTAAGACATCCACCGTACTCTCCGGACCTTGCCCCAACAGATTACTATTTTTTTCGAAATTTGGATAACTTCTTGCAAGGGAAAAAATTCAACTCCGATGGGGCAGTCCAAACCGACTTCAAAGATTTTATTGATTCCCGTCCGAATGGTTTTTTTAGTAAAGGGATCGATGAACTACCTATGAGATGACAAAAGTGCATAGATAGCAATGGTACATACTTTGATTAAATAAATATATTATATTAAAAAAAAATCAACTTTTTGTTCCTCCCAAACAAAACGCCAATTTCATATGTAAGGACCTAATATGTACAAATTACAGTTAAAGATGTATTAAACAATTCAGTAACAAATATTTGCAGTTTGGATTCCCACTTGAGCGCGGTCATTATGCGAGTGGCTTATAAGTTGCCTTGGACTAATCGTAGCATGACTGCGGTGTGATGGTTTATATAGATATTTTTTGACTATGTGTAAAGTAATATTTTTAGGCTGCAGCTTTTTTTATCATTGGTTGTTTGCTGTCTAATTTGGTATGACTGCGGTCAAGTGGCAATCCAACATAAGAGATAAAGAGATAATATTTGATAGTAAAATGATAACTAAGAAAATATAATTTTTAGTTAATTATTTTATACAGAGTTAAAAGTTAGTTCATTTCATCGAAAGTCCTATATGAATATTGAAATAAAAAAATGTGGCCCTTTGACTTCTCAGTTTTCAAATCCAGGGAGATCTTGAATAATGGCCGTAAACTCCTATATATGAACGAGTATATGCCAATGTCAAGTGATGGGGAGATCTCTCATCTATCAGATTAGGAACATTGACAACCGTAGACAAGATAATAAATTGTCTATAAAATGCTTGTGTGGCAAATCAAATCATGAGTGTTGTTGACTTAAGAAAGTATGAAATTCATTGTCATCACTTTACACTGGCATATATTCCTTTATATATATATATATATGAGTTCACGGGCATTATTCAAGAAGAAATTCCTTGGTTATTCTTCTCTATTTGAAAAACTTACTGCTTAAAATTTCAATTTTATTTTGAGGTATACTGGACCATTGAGAAATAAATAGAAAAATATATATAATAAAGGGATCTAGTCCACAGAGTATTTTTTTTTGTTTATGTGCAATATCATAGATACCTTACACCATTATGTGCACAAATGCTATGTCAGTATAATGTAATTCCGTGGTCAAATTTAATTTTAAATGTTTTTCATTCCATAAAAGTTCACGAAGCATGCAGTTATTGCTTCAAATATTTCCTAATAGATAGAATGTTGGTTTAATTCTTTTTGCATATATCTGTGGTTTTTGGTTAGTACCTGGTTTTCGGTTAGTAGTGCAACATTCGTTATATGGTTCTAAAGTTTATATTTTCTTCACAAACTATTAAATATCAATCAATATCGGGAACAATATGTTGTATATACATTTTCATTTCAGTTTATTGTTACTAGTATAACTTTGTGGTAGATATTCAATTTACAGAGATATAAAGTGTCACTTTAATGAAACTGGGAAATATTATTTTTAACTTTGTAAAGCATAATGGCTCGGACTTTTGCTGCATTGTGATGTGAATGCTGAAGAATATGATTCACATTGAAATTGCTGTATATCATGCACATTTTTTACCAGCCTTCCTGGCATTCAATTCCTGCAGAGTTTGTCCCAAAGGCAGGCCCTTAGCACTCTTCCCCTGATCGCTCCATAGATGATCAACTTCTGTTCGTGCAACCCTCCACACTGACCATGAGTCTTTCCATGTTCTCTTTGTGCAAAATGTGATGAAAAACTGAAGAATCAAGGATTGGGTAATAAAATACAAAATTATATATTTTTTCATTTCGATTTGATCTCACTGGATACCATAGATATTTTTAACATGTTGAGAACTGAAAATGCCAATAGGCATTCATATAAACTTTTGTTGGATGCCCAAAAGGCATCCATCACCATTCTATTTCAATTTTTTTACCTAAATTAAAAATCAAGTAAGCCCGGATTGGCCTAACAGTACTGATAGAGTTTGTAAGGGTACGAGTATACTATAATTTTTACTATTTTTTAAGAATTTTTAATATGAGCAAATTTACTAACACCACTGTGATTTTAAAAGAAATTATTAAGCAGTCAATGTGTTAAGGAGTTTTTTATAAAATTTCAAATCAAAGGTTTTAATTTATTTTTCATTTAAATAAAATAAATTCTTCGAGTTATCGAACATTTGTCCACCATATTATATAAGTCCAAATATATCATCTGATCACCAATTTTTAGTCTTTAAGATTTTAATTACAACGCTAACATCACATGACGTATCTAAAGAATATTGAGAAATATCACAGTATTCGAGTGTTGAGCGGATTCACGATCTTCCCCATCATAAGAGAAACGTGTAGTGCTGAGTCCATTACGAAGTATAAGAAGGGATGAGTCGCAGCAAACTCCACTGGTTGCCTGTTGCTCACATAACCTGGAACAAAAAAAAAAACATTTCTATTATATAATTTGTCTATGTCTAGACCAAGAGTTCCCAAACTTTTTTCGGCCGCCGACCCCTTTACCAAAAATTTTAAAAACCTCGACCCCCTAGTCATTTACTTTACTTACTCAAATTAATAAGTTTTTACAGTACTCGATATTGAATATTTCACTAGATATCAAACTTTTCATTTTAATCACTTGTAATTAAGGATTGAAAAAGATAAAAGGACTACGGATTATGGCATTATCTTGTGCAACATTTAATATTGAAATATACGCTGACGAAAATTAAAGCAAAATAATACGAGCAGAAATTTTTTAAACTTTTGACATTTAAGAAATAAGTATGTAAATTCAAAATAAGTACAAATATTGAAATCACTTTATTAAAAATAAAAATGAAGTGAAAAAATCAACATATTCAGACAGAATTAAACATCAACAAAATTACAACAATGAAAGATTTTAATCAGAATTAAAAAAAATAATAATACCAAATAAATTAGCTTGGAAAACTGAATTTAATGAGATGGGTGCACCTGGTGATCTGTCAACAATTTATCTTGGTCTTAATTAGATACATATTGGAATAATCGATATTTTGAAGTAACAAACAAATAGCAGTAGTAAGGGGGTTTATTTTTGCTGTCTTCGATCCCCAATTTTTTTTATTGAAACTATCGACCCCTAGAAAAATTAAATCAACCACAGGGGGTCGATATCGACTATTTTGGGAACTCATGGTCTAGACTTTTCTAGTTTCTTAACATACTGGGCATATTTTTGCATCATCATCATGGTTACATCGATCTTTTTTTTAAAACAGGATTCCAGTCTGGTTTTCACTTAGGACCTATAAAAACATCTTTCTGGTTGGTTGGAAGAGATTGCCACATGGCAATAAACTCGCCAGGTTAAAAAAAATATATGAATATACTTGTATGATTCAACATACATCAACAAGGAGAGTTTTAGAAAAAATCTACAGCTGTGGCTTCCGATTCATGTTCCAAACACAAAAAAATGCTTCCTCAGAGAACTTTCAAAAATATTAAAACTATAAATATATCTGAGACTGCAGCATACTCATTAATTTTTTGAGATGATGATGGATCTGCAAATTTTCAGAGAAACGCAAGAAAATCCTATAATGAAAGTTTTGATAGGGGGAAGTTAAACAACATTTATTGATTCATATGGATTGAACAGCGTGACAAGTAGACAACTCTGTCTTCGGCCCTATCAATCGAGCCTTCGAGCTAAGAACTACTGAAATAGGCATGGAACTAGTGTTCCTAATTACACAGGTTAGCAATATCACATGTAAAGAGTCAACAATATTGACACACGTCTATCACATGTGAGTTTTCTTTTCTACCAGACTGGGACCCTTTTTTATTATTATTTACCATTGGGAATTGAACCTGAAATCCTCGGGCGTTAGTTAAACATCTAGTCTAATCTGTGAAAACGCTTGTACATAGAACATATTCCGTATTCTCAATAAAAACTATTCAAAAAACGACATGGTCACAGAGGTTGCCGAAATACATACCATAATGCCATGTCCCTTTTGGGGTAGATAGAGAGGACAGCTTTCTATCCATGCACACACCTCTCGCCTCGTCCACATTCATACATATGTATGACGAGATCGTTATACATGGTTTACTGTTTGTAACACTTTTTACCTTTCCATCAGTCAAAAAAACAGCGAGGCAAGGATAACCTCCGAGGTCTAGTTCGTAAGACGTCTCTCAACCCAAATCCCGCTGGAAACCAGATTAAAAAAAAAAAAGGATTCCAGTCTGATTTGCAAGGACACTTTCAACAACATCTTTCTGATTGATTGGAAGAGATTGCCACATGGCAATAAGCCTACCAGGTTGTGTAACGAAAGTATTGTAGTTGTATACAACGAAAGTGTAATACAATACAATGGATAGACCTCGGAAAGAGTTGAAGATATTTTTTTATCCAAATCTAGCATAGGTTCACATTTTTTAACCAAATCTAAATGAGGTCCTCATTTTTTTATCAAAATTTAACTGAGATCCACATTTTTTATCCAAATCTTACTGAGATCACATTTTAAAATCAAATCGAACTAATATTCACATTTTTTAACTAAATTAACTGAGGCCTATATTTTTTAATCAAATCTAACTGTGATCCACATTTTTAACTAAATCGTTATTCGTATTATTAACGATGTAACGGGGAGTCCCTGACACAATATTTTAAGTAAACACGCTTCTAAGATATACTCGTAGAATATTTAGATGTGGCGTTTCCTATGTATACACGGAGAGAGGAATGCGGAATTTTCATGTTAAGTGTGAGTCTATGTAGGCATGTAGTTTATTTAACGGATATTATGCGTCTATTTGCATAAGACGGCATTTTAGTTCGAGAGCATTGTGGATTATATTGGTTGCTTAGATTTTCGCCACTTATCAGAGGTTTAAAAATTGAACCAACGAGGTTTAAAAATAGCCTCATTTTTTTACCAGCTCCATTGACGACCTCCGTGGACTAGTTAGTAAGACGCTTGTCTCCCAGCCCGAAGGTTACGGGTTCGATTCCCGTTGGAACCTAGATTAAAAAAAAAGGATTCCAGTTTGGTTTCCACTTAAGTCTTGTTTAACACCTTTCTAGTTGGTTGGATGAGATTGTCACATGACAATAAATTTGCCAGGCTGCAATTTATCTGGCATTTCAACTCTTAAAATATTTAACTCAATAAAAACTTAATTTAGATTAACCGTGTTTTTCAATTATCTGGGCTCGAGTGTTCCCCAATTACGACGGATCTGCGTTCTACTGTACCTACATATATGTCTAACGTACCTAAATATACGTACCTAAATTATCTAACGTACCTTAATATATGTTCTAGTTGGTAAGACATTTGTCTCCCAACCTGAAGGTTGCGGGTTCGATTCCCGTAGGAACCCAGATTTTTTAAAATTGATTCCAGTCTGGTTTTCACTTAGGGTTTCATTAACATCTTTCTGATTGGTTGGAAGATATTGCCACATGGCAATAAGCCTGGCAGGTTATACTATATACAACGAAAGTATAATACGAGTACAATACAATTGAGTTGCCTGGAAAGGAATTTCGTATTTTGCTTGCTTCAAATACATATTTAAAAAATATATATTGCGCTTTCGTTATACACAGTACAACCTGGCGGGTTATTGCTATATGGCGATCTCTTCCAGCCAACCTGAAAGATATTAAAGATGCCTTGAGTGATAATCAGACTGGAATCCTTTTTTTTTAATCTGGGCTCCAACGGGCATTGAACTCGCGACCTCCGGGTCGGAAAATAGGTGTCTTACCAGCTAGGCTACGGAGGTCGTCAATGACGAAATCTCTTTTTCCATAACTCCTATTATTTTTTTCTTTCCATCTTGCTCTCATTTCCCAGTCTTTGGTGATATTTTCAGATACGAGTATTTAATTTATCCATTGTTTTTCAATGCTTTAAGTATGTTTAAGTTATTCTTTTTGAAAATTAAGTACACAACAATTAGTTCTAATCTTCGTCTACGTAACGGTTGTCCGATTGGTTGGAAGAGATTGCTGTAGGATAATAAACTCACCATTTGCATATTTTATAATGTAGCGCTAAATAAATATAATGTGTATGGATTTACGAAATAGGGTTAGGGGGCATTTGACATTATAAATGTTCGCCAAAAGGTTACACATTTGTTAGGAACGGCTCTGCTTATTTGTAAAAAAATATTAAAGATCTCAGACAATTAAGGTTATGAAGGTCGCCAGAAATTAGCAGAGCTAGGTTGAGGTATTTTCGCGCCGAGGGCGCCCATTCGTAAATGTATACACCATAATAAGGTGACAATTTAAGGTGACATAATAAGGCAACACTTTCTGGAACAGGAAATATTGCTGCAATATTTCACCCTTATAAAAAAGAGTAATTATTGTTGCTTTTGTAATACCCTCCCCTCCCGGGTTTTTAGGGCGGCAATCAACTATCAAAATAGATTTTCTTTGAAATCAAATGTTTAATATAGAGAATGTGTGATAATATCTCTTTTTCAAAACAAGATCTCAAATTATTCTTTTGAAACTTTAATATTTTTTTTGTTTTGCTTGCTGATTATAACGCCCTTCAAGATATTGCGCTTGGGACCCGTGCCTCGGTTGCCCCACCCGTGTTACGGGTCTGTTAATCAGACTGATGATGTTACTAAAATATTATATCATTTCCCATGTTAATCGGCGTCATTATTTTCAGTGTCATAATTGAATAGATCATTTTGATTGAAATCAGCATTTCCTTATATTGCAGCTTATTTTAATGCACAAATTTAAGCTCCTGCAATTTTATAATATTATATTTGGCACTGGAAACAAATTGCTGATATAGTGGTCACGGTTTTAAAGTGGACAATTTTCCAAACCTCATCGGAAGTAATACATTGACAAATTGAAGCTGTATGATCAATTGACCGTGGTTAAATCGCAAACTGCAACTGCGATGCCTTCGACACGACCGTGAGCAGATTGCAGTAGCATGCCCACGGGGCGTCAAGGCGTGCATGGTATTTTGACAGGTACGTCAAATTGTTATGTTGCCTGCTTGGATATTTTACGATTAGTTGATCGTTGTTAAATTCGAGAAAAAAACAAGAGAAAACCCAGTCATTAAACTAAGACTGTTATATTAAACTTATGTTGAAGATAGTAAAACCTGGCGGGTTTATTTCCTTTTGGAAACCTCTTCCAGCCAACCAGAAAGATGTTAAACAAGCCCGCATAGAAAGTTAAACTGAGGTACTTTTTTTGAGTCTGTGAGTGGAAGACGTGGTAGAGTAAAACCAAGAAACGTGTGGTTGAATCAAGTGAATGATATTTTAAAAGTATGAAACGTAAGTCAGAGAAATCGTAGGAGCTGTATGAGACGGTGTATGGATATAGAAGAGGTGAAGAATGTGTGTCGAGAGTTTGGCGTTCTTTCCTCTCTGCCTACTGAGAAATGGCGTTACGGTATGTTTGTATATAAATTTGAAAGAAATGTATTTAACACCATCGTCATCATCTTGAGCTACCCTCTTCTTTCTTTCTTCTTTCGATGGTGTTACAGCCCATATCGAGCTTTGGCCTCCATCAATCTTCGCCTCCAACTTCTCCTGTGTACCGTCTCGGCCTTCCAATACTGCGCCCGTAGCAGCCGGGTTGCGTCCCTCTCAACTTCGTCCTCCCATCGCAGCCTTGGCCTGCCCACTCTCCTTCTCCCACCCGGGTGTCCTTCCATGATTTCTTTTGGGTGCTCACGATGACGGCATTCTCTGCACATGTCCGGTCCATCTCAATCTGCTCAGTCTGACATGTACAGATAGCCCGGTAGCTTTGTAGATATTATATAGCTCGTCGTTGTATCGTATTCGCCAGGTTTCGCCGTCATTCACGGGGCCCAGGATCCTACGTAGTACTCTTCTCTCGAAGGCATCCAGCAACTCTGTGGATTTAGCTGTCAGTGTCCATGCTTCGCATCCATATGCCACCACTGTTCTAATAATTGTTTTGTACAGGTCCCCTTGCAAAATTCGACGTCCCACGCAGTAATACTCTTTTTATCCTACTACAGTGTTCATATCGTTCGTCCATCTGGATTCAGTTTCATATTCTATATAGGGTCTTCATCCCGCTATGTTGAAAGTCCGTTATTCCTGTCATTTCGTCGCATCACATGGTTTTCTCATTGCCAATTCAGCTTATTCCTTGAATCAATCTGGTTCTTCTTCTTCTCTCGTATCTCTCTCATAGTTGAATGTTCAGGTTTCTCATCCATGATACAGCGTCATGAGTAAGTAGTCCGATGGATCTCCTCCAGTCCTTCCGGGGATAAATATACTGGACACTCCTCCACGATGTAACCGAGTCTGGACCATACCACATGAGCACAACGGAGAATCTATGAAACCACATATGTATATGCAAGACGTGTGAATTGCAACAGTGACCACATGTAAGGCAATTTAGAATGTACCAAAATGTTCATACATACATACATATCATCAGCGGCGGCTGGTCCCGAGGTGCGCTGGCGCGCCGAACCGGAGAAACAATTGGCAATATAGAGAAATAGTCTCACGTGTACTGTACGTCTCTGTCCGGTGCATATTGGAGATCGCTCCAGTATGAATTGGCAAACTTGGCCGATTAACTTGAAAGGAATATTTTTTTAAATTTCACTTTAATTTTTTTAGATTTTCTCTTAAATAAAAATACTCGTATGATTTGTCAGCATTCTTATACATATTTAATCTTTACAAATATTTAACATTTTTGGAAGTCATATTTGCGAATATATAATTTAATTATTGCGAATTATTTCTCCGGTTCAGCGTATCAACGCACCCCCGCTGCATATAATCACGCCATGTCCCTTACAGGAGTAGGCAGAGAGAACAGATCTCCAAAATTTTCAATCCAATCACACAACTTATGCCTCTTACATATTCATTTATGTCCTTATGTACAATCCTCTATAATTCATACTTCTCACTTCACTTTCTTTCAAAATCTGGTCCATTTGGTTCAGCCACGTTTTCCTCGGTCTACCTCTTCCACGCACATCTTGCATTTCTGACTTTTATACTCACTTAGTCATTCTTTCATAATATATTCTCTCCATATGTCCAAACCATCTCAAAGCTTCTTTTATTTTACTTAAAACATCCATTTTATCCATGCATTCATTTCTGACGTCTTCATTCCGCTTTCTTTCAAACATTGAAAATCCACAAATTTTCCTTAGTAGGTACACAGCATTAATCTTCGTGGCAGGTCAAATCCAGGGAGAAATACGTCAGGATCACCCACAAAGTGGAGATTTCCAACCGAGGTCCACTGCTGTCACCTGCTATCTGATGAGCTCACATTCCTGTCCCTCGATTGAGACAGGTCGTTGGGATCTAAGTGTGATTCATATTTATCATTGCAAAAATAGAACAAGATATTTATCGATCATCCGTTTTAATAAAAGAACCCTTAAGTAAGGGTAAGTTTTGTTAGATTTGGGCGTAACCTTTGATCTCGGACTCACGTTCGTTAACCATGTCTCACGTTTGATATTGGACTGTTACAAACTACTCGGTTTTATAATGAGAATATCAAGAGAATTTAACAGCACCGATATCCTCCGAAACTTATACAATTACCTAATTAGAACCAAATTAGAATATGCATCTACGGTTTGGGCTCCTCATCAGCTCAAATATAAAAACAATATAGAACAAACACAAAAAAAAATCCTCAGATATCTATGCTACAGAACAAAAGGCGATTACCCTAAATATGCTCACCATGCCGAACTTCTCACGGTGTGTAACTATAGAAGCCTCAAAACAAGAAGGCAAGAATCCATTGCGATATTCCTAATAAAAGTTTTCCAAGGTTGCTTTAACTGTACCGCGATTCTAGAAGCACTAAGTTTATATGTACCCAATAAATATAGCCGTGCAAGGAATCACCCTCTGTTCTACATACCAACTTACAGCACGAATATCATGGCTAAATACTCAGTCACGCGCGGTATAGAGATATTGAACCAACTGAATGACACGGTTGATATATTCTCGGTACCGCCTAGCAGTATTAGAAGAATCCTGGCTGATATTCTTCCTAACGAATAAGCTAACGCTAGAAGCAGACCCTCTTTGCGTAACAGGAGAAATCCGTGCAAAGTGGATAAAACAAAAGAAAAAAAAAGTAAGTACTTGAACAAAATGTTATCAATTTTGGCCGCAAGTTCAAAAAAATAATTTGTATTATACATAGTTTGAGAATCAGTGTAACCAAATTAATGATCAAATAATAAAATGAATGATATGTTTTAATGTAATCAAATTAAGTCATTTTTCATACTTGATAGATCATGAAGATTTTGTTTTTAATTCTTATTGTTTATAACAAAGATGTTTATGAATGTAACAAATTAATGTTCGCGTGGATTGTCTCACGTTTTAGTTTTATTTTCTTTTAACATAAGTTGATTACATTTTTTTGTTACTTATAGTATGACTCACAAGTGACTTTAATTTTAAGTTTAACAATAAAAGCTAGGT
The DNA here is from genome assembly GCA_949825065.1 of Odontocerum albicorne. Taxonomy (NCBI): domain Eukaryota; kingdom Metazoa; phylum Arthropoda; class Insecta; order Trichoptera; family Odontoceridae; genus Odontocerum; species Odontocerum albicorne. The sequence continues at coordinate 16,373,400 of OX463860.1, read as the reverse complement.
TCATTCAGTGGGGTAACAAGCTTTTCGTGTGCCCTGTGCAAGATTTATTTTTGGGCCCCATTATTTTTTTTTTGAAAAATTATAATAAAACAAATACGATATAAGAAGTAATATCGGATATACTCGTATTACAGGATGTTTGTTGAAATATAACAGTTTTGCACACAATTAACCAATACCCTCATAAGCCTCAGGGTTATTTAAACAAGCCCCATATAACCTTTCAAATTTATACTCGTAATAATCATGATATTTTTCCAAATAAAAGAAACAATTGTCCATGTTAATGGTATGATGGATAGCTGAGTGCTATTTCATAATTGACATCCCGGTTTTCTTATTATGAGCTATGTTTTATATATCTAATATAAAAACCACTCAGCAGCACTGTTGAGTTGACGTTTTGTTAAAAAAAAACGGCAATGCACAATTTTACGTGATGCGCCCGCCTGTTTGCACCAAAAAAAAAACACTGAATCTACTTCTGGGATTTCTAGTTAATGACTTATTCACAATTTCGACAGTTTAATTTTCTGGTACATATTGTATTATGTAGTCGAATGAAAAAATATTTAAATAAAATTTCGAAATGCTTTATAAAAAAAACGGATTTTTTACTTCTCCGGTTAATCCACAACTCGGTTATTAGAGTCTACTTACTGTACATGATAAGTCAGATATAGCTGTACACGATAATGTCAGATATAGCTGTACACGATAATGTCAGATATAGCTGTACACGATAATGTATATGATATAATCATTAGATGTACTCTGATGATAATCAGAGACTTCATCTACTCGGGCATTTTCTCGGCGTTCTCAATTTCTTGAATGTAATTTTTAAATTTTGGGATGTGCTGTTAATTTCTATGCATTGATACGTCAATGGTTGACTCAGTGGTGCGTACTCATAATTAGGTCCCATAACTTAGTAAGTTAATTATATATTTTTACAAAATAATTCAATAATTATCAATAACCGGTAAAAAGTATGAACCTATTTTTATCATATTCATTTGTACTCAGTAAGATATAGGCTATATACTTCATTTGTACTCAGTAAGATACAGGCTATATACTTAATTTTTTACTTAGTAAGATACAGGCTATATACTTCATTTGTACTCAGTAAGATATAGGCTATATACTTCATTTGTACTCAGTAAGATACAGGCTATATACTTCATTTTTACTTAGTAAGATACAGGCTATATACTTCATTTGTACTCAGTAAGATATAGGCTATATACTTCATAGGTACTTAGTAAGATACAGGCTATATACTTCATTTGTACTCAGTAAGATATAGGCTATATACTTCATAGGTACTTAGGAAGATACAGGCTATACACTTTATTTGTACTCAGTAAGATACAGGCTAATATACTTAATTTTTTACTTAGTAAGATACAGGCTATATACTTCATTTGTACTCAGTAAGATATAGGCTATATACTTCATTTGTACTCAGTAAGATACAGGCTATATACTTCATTTTTACTTAGTAAGATACAGGCTATATACTTCATTTGTACTCAGTAAGATATAGGCTATATACTTCATAGGTACTTAGTAAGATACAGGCTATATACTTCATTTGTACTCAGTAAGATATAGGCTATATACTTCATAGGTACTTAGGAAGATACAGGATATATACTTCATTTGTACTCAGTAAGATATAGGCTATATACTTCATTTGTACTTAGTAAGATACAGGCTATATACTTCATTTGTACTCAGTAAGATACAGGGTATATACTTCATATGTACTCAGTAAGATACAGGGTATATACTTCATTTATACTCGGTAAGATACAGGCTATATGCTTCATTTGTACTCTGTAAGATACAGGCTATATACTTCATTTGCACTTAGTAAGATAATGCTTAGTTTACAGGGTCACAAATGAGTCAACAAATCCAGAGTCATATAATTTGAAAGCGTCTATTTGAAATAACTTGTTACTGTTTGTCTTATTTTTTCAAATAGTTTTAGCAAAAAACTTTGTTTAACGAAAGCCAGTAGATCGTTTTGGAACTGCAATCTCCTAGATATCGGAACTTTTGGTTTCACATGTCCAGAATGTGTGCTTACTTAAGAGCAACAGCTTGCACACAATACATTAACACACGCACGTCTCCATTCGCAGGATAGCTCACTATCATACTCGATCACGATTGAATGCCGATTAGATTATCAGAATGCACATACGTGTATATCATTATTGTATGCCCTTATACTCGTATTACATTATATACCCGTGAATTTAAAAAAATTGCGTGTTTCATTTCAGGATCTCCTTTGTTCTGGACCCTGTGCCTGTCCACCTGTGGCACCTGTCGTGTTACAGCATACGTGTATAACTTTTTAGAATAGCGGTTTTACTAATTATTATATAACAACTTTTTTTATTGTAATTTGGTTGAATTCATAATTACTCTAGATTTAATCAAATTTTGATGTTGTATATTTACAGGGCTTTATCGTCAGGGTCATTGATTTTCGTAAAAAACTTTTTTATGAAGAAATGGAAGTATTTATAATAGAACCTTCACAGCTTCCCCAAACTGTGATTCCATAGATTAACATAGATTGGTCAAGTGCAAAACATATTACTTGAACCTAAAATCCTCCGTAGAAAGACATGCGTGCGACCAACTAGATATATTATTGGAAAGAGCTAGACAGAAATAAGGAAATTAAGATAAATCTATAAATCAGCATTAGTACACATAATCTCGAGAGTTTAACATTGCAAAATGTCTGTGGGAAGTTAAATTATTTGCTATATTTTCCGCAATACATGTTTCTATGGGTGGCCAGTTACGGTTAACGTAAGCTTTTGTACCGTGGGAAATACAAAAAAGGCCTTGAACGTCTAAACTAAGAATTAGTTCCACAGAATTCGCCTTAACTTTTTCATTTGTTTGTCTAAAATGCTATGTAAAATGTGCTTGCTGTGTTACATACACGTACATCAAATGAAGCCGCCCAGTGAAGTATCTTTAAGCATGATTCTCACTCACTGCGAGCTGCTCGTGAGCTGCCTTTGAGACATCGATCGCGTGTTGACCGTAGAATGCTCGGGTATGACAGAGTTTGCATGCATTATTTCACGGTGTGTCAAACCAGATTGTTAGTTTGGTTGCTTGCATCCTTGGAAGCATGGCTCAGCAGAAAATATATTGGCAACATCGTCACTGCAGGGCTTCGTAATCAAGGATTATCTCACCATTCCAACGCCAATTTCATGCTCCTTCTCCACGCCGACCATATGATCTTCTGTGAGAGAACAACCTGATTCTAGAAGCGTAGTCCCTCCGCCAGACGTCACAGACATATAGATCCTACTAAACCGTCTGGCAACGCAGACGCATGTTCACAGCTCGCTGACTCATATGTCTAGCTGTTGAAGCGCCATAAGTTCGAGAACAGATAGTTATCCAATTTCTACTATCTTGAGCTATCTGCTTCTACTCTTGAGGCGCTCCGTACAAAGCAGCGACTTTCGCACACTGTCCTTATAGCACTTTCTCTGCCCCCCAACCCTTCGCTTGTCTATTACTTCCCCGTAAAAGGCACGTTTTAGGAGCCTATGATTGCCGGTCTGTCTCTATTTCGCTTCTACAACTAGTATATAGGTTTATATTTGGAGGGCTGCAGAACCAATAGATTTGTTACATGACGATGTTTGTGATACGAAGATTTGTAATACGAAGGAAACACTGGTTGAACATTTCGAGGCTCCAAATGTGCGTCCTATAGGGAACCCAAGTTTTAGACACAGAGAAGTGTGAGAAAGACAATGGCTTTGGAAACAGATATATTAGGATGCTTCATGCTGTAGAATACTTCGTCATTTGGTTTGGCAACAGATGCGCTCCTGAGGGGACTCTTCAATTCGTCATCAACAGAGGAATTCGATGACAGGATGCTGCCAGATTTCTGAAGTTAAATACGCCACTTACTCATTCTTTACAGAACAAGCTATTTGGGGTTTCTTCACATTCACTTTTAGGTTAAATATCTGATACATCTAACATACTCGTATATATAAAAACTGATGATCTCTCGGAGGCCTTTCTCTGAATGCGCAACAAGAGCGCTAGCATCCGCATATTGCAGCTCTGTGATGCATATGTGAGCAACTTTTGTCTGGGCACGCATTTTATACAGATTATGCAGCTTTGACAACTCTCAGCAAAAAATATATTGGTACAATTTCATCTGGTAAGGATCAGTCCGCTAGTATATGTGACGTCCGCCTTCATATCTTACAAGGGATGACGGTTCATCTTTAGACCGATTGGCTACTTCGTTCTAGTGGCGTCAAATGATAGTTTTTCTGCATTCGACACTTTCCGTGAAAGCACTGACAACTTGCTAAGCTGTTTGAATTCCAGGCCTTAAACCGCTTTATAAGTACATTTACTGTACTACGAGTCATTTTACATCTTTCGTGATGTCGGATTATAAGTCGCTACTATTCTTTTCACACTCAGATGTGTCGCCACCGGAGAAAGAGACCCTTTGGGCAGTTCTTTGTTACTTCGTGTCGTTGCGCTCATAAAAAACAAGATTGCGATCTTCTACTGTAGATCACGCTGGATGAGAACTTATTTTGTGTCTCATAACAGCGTTGGTAGTGGTGGGATCGAACTGAATTAATCTGAACTGGTACGATTTCATTGAAACACCTAATGTTTTTGTTTAATATATGCAAGTTTTTTTTATAATCCGGTCGTACCATCTTGAACTGCAGTTAGACACGAATAAATACGTACTATCATTGAAATAAATAGGTACACGATTCCGGTCTTCGTTAAGATCGGCATCTCACTTATGCACCGTTCATGCACGTCGTCTGGTAATGTGTATATATTATTCATACTTGTATTTAACACTTTCAAACTCAATCGAAATCAAGACAATAATTCCAGTGTCCAATATGATTTTAAGGAAATCTGATTTTTGTGAAGAGTTTACTAAAATTACCATATCCATGTAAATATAATATTAAGAATATTGCAATGAAACTTTGTGTATTTGTTTAAAATACTTAAGTTATTTAGTTTAGTATGGTAATTCTGTTGACATTTTCCTTTGTTGATAGTTACATCAGACTCCTTACACTTCTCTTCTTGTGTTTAGCACATACCTTGCAAGTTCTGCAATTACTTCAGTTATTTAGTTTATTATGGTATTTTTGTGAAGGATTTACTAAAATTGCTATATCTAAGTATACATTAACAATATTGCTATCAAATTTTGTACATTTGTTAATTACTTCAGTTATTTAGTTTATTATGGTATTTTTGTGAAGGGTTTACTAAAATTGCTATATCTAAGTAAACATTAACAATATTGCTATCAAATTTTGTACATTTGTTAATTACTTCAGTTATTTAGTTTATTTTTGTTAAAATTTTCCTTTGTAGATAGCTAAATCACACTTCTTCCACATGCACCGGATCTCACATCTCTTTTTGTGTTTAGCACATACCTTGCAAGTGTTCCTTTTTTGTCAATTGATGGAATACATATCAACACATATTTAGACAACTTGTTCGGAGGATCTGCACATACGTTGTTCTATTTGGACCCGGAGTCTATAGTTGATCTCCAGATTCATATCTCAAAATCTTCAAGATCTGACATCTCACTGCACATTGATGCGCGATGTAAGAATTCATGCATATTTTCATGGTCCATGTTAGAAATCAGAAATCAGGAGACTATTGAATGGCGTTTTGGTAAAGAGGTAACATATATGCCATCGATTGCTTGTTTGTCGGGAGAGACAAATGAGGTTTTACAACACTTGTATTCCTGAAGTGAGACCTCAGCTAAATTGAAAGGTGAGCTTTGAATACATAAATTATTTATGAATTATAAATAAACTTTGAAGTTTACTTTTAAAATTTACCTGAGGTCTGTATTTCTGGAATACAAGTGTTGCAAAACTTCATTTGGTTCTCCTGACAAATAAGTGATTGATGACATATACCTCTCTAACAAAACGCCATTCCATTGTATAAAAGTTAAATTGTTTACAAAAATATTTACTAGATGTCAGTAATTTGTAATTTTTTTGAAGATGTATTGATCACGTGAAAACACGGGACCCCGGACTTAACTCAAATCTAGTTTATCACATTACGGGATAGAAAGTGTTAAGTTGCATAATTTTTCAAACAAACAAGTTTGAGTATGAATAACTGTTCATCGAAATTTGACACTGAGTCAATAGATGATTCACCAGTACAATAAAAACCGGGTTAGAAAATTTGACACTGAGTCAATAGATGATTCACCAGTACAATAAAAACCGGGCTAGAAAATAAGTTTGTTTGAATATTACGTTAAAAATAAAATGTATGTCATCATCACCATCACGCTAAATTGTGTTTTTTTTCCAATTTAAAAATAAAATGATAAAAAATATTGTAATTATCATTAATGTTTATTGTACCTAGTCAAAGAAACATGATATTTTGACGTACATGAAGTGCTTTTCTTCTTCTTTAGAGTTTCGCATATAAAAGTGCAAGAACCACAGCTGTGCTCGGATGTTCATATTCTAGAAAATTTACTAACGACGAGCAGTGGAACTACACTTTCAATAGTAAACATGAACAGTTGACACTGTAGTACACATTAACTGTTAACTTTAGTGAAGGTGTACATTCAGTACTAATAGCTTAAGTTCATTGACCAGAACGTCATGTTTTGAATGCCAACGATCTTCTTTACCTGCATTAAGACGAGAAGATTGAATTTTCTTTTGAAATTTCATAGATGAAACAAATATGAAATCATCCAAGTGATATTGCAGGGGAAGATAAAAAGAAAACGAAGTATAGGAAGAAGAAGGAACTCCTGACTGAAGAACTTGTGAACTTGGCTGAAGAGTGGTTCCACTGTAATATGGAGACATTGTTCAGATCAGCTTTAGAAAAAATTTAAATAGTCATTACGATTGCCAATTTCCAACGTGAAGAAGATCTTCTTCAACTTTGACATGTACAATATAATCGGAATCGAGCCCGCAACTCCGGGTTAATAGAAAAGTTGTCTTACCAACTAGGCCACGAAGGGTGTATAGCGGGCTTTACAGTAAATATAATTACCTGAAAGGCCAGTGTCATTTGGATTTTTTTAGGACATGCGATCGAATTGTAATGAATACATAAAATTATATAATTAATTCAGTAAAGCGGATTCGTTTTTTTGCTTGCAACACCTGATTAAATATCTAATTTCCATTTAACACACATTGGAAACAATATATATAAATTGTAAGTAAATACGAGTATATTTGCTGTTGATTTTCCCTTTTTATTATAACGTAAATAATTTTCCAATAAATTTAATATCTGACATTTTAACGATAAATTGCAAGCAAAATAATCCGAAAGGCGAATTATATATAATTATAATTACACCGATATCCTTTGAAACTTATATAATTAGTTAATAAGAACTTAATTAGAATAAGCATCTGCAGTTTGAGTTCCTTATTAGCTCAAATATACGAATGATATAGAACCAATAAAAAAAATCCTCAGATATCCACGGTACAGATTACCCAAAATATGCTCACCATGTCGAACTTTTCACGCGTGTAACTATAGAAGCCTTAAAACAAGAATCCATTGCGATATTCCTAAAGGTTGCTTTAACTGTCCCGCGATTCTACAAGCACTATATTTATATGTACCTAGTAAATATAACCCTGCAAGGAATCACCCTCTGTTCTATGATACATACCAACTTTCAGAAGCAATACCATGGTTAAACACTCAGTCACGCGTAGATATATTGAACCAACTGAATGACACCGTGGATGTATTCTCCGCACCGCCTAGCAGTATAAGAAGAATCCTGGCTGATATTCTTCCTTACGAAAAAGCTAACTAGAAGCAGCTAGAGGCAGACCCTCTTTGCGTATGAGGAGAAATCCGTGCCATGTGGAAAAAATATATATCTGTATAAAAAATAATTAATTGAAGATCTACAAAGGTTTCTTTTTAGTTGTCTTCCCTTGGTGAATTTTCTGCGGTTTTCTTACCAAATATGTTTTTATAAATATATACAGATGTGGGGAAGTACCCAATCAAATGGCCGCAGCCATCACCTTTCTATCTTTATATCAACTTATTTTTTTCGTGATATTTTTATTTTGTCAATTATAGTATACTCAAATCCCGTATTAGAACGTCCTTGATGAGACTGTGCTCTATAAACGGCGCTATATAAATATTAGTTTTATTATTCTGAGTCCGAAATTAGTATGAGAAGGTGTATCGATGTAGAAGATGCAAAATATGTGTGTCGAGTTAGGAAAGCCTAGTGCTCTATCCACTATACATACTCTGTTCGCTCGACAGGGGAATGGCGTGATGGTATGTATGAACTAGCCAATAAAGTTAAAATCAATAATAAAAACGAATGTTTCTTTTTATTTTATTTCGTCTGTCAAATAATCTTTTTGATATAAAAGATTACAAAAAAAAACAATAAATAATATTCAATATTGACATGTTATACAAAAGGAAAAAAAACAGTATTCGAGAACCTTATATAATAACAAAGCAAATTCATATAATTAACTCCATTCATCTCGGCAAAAACAAATGGTTCACTTTACTCTCGTAAGTAGTCAAATTCCATACAATGGCCATACTGAATCCCAATCTGTAAAGTCTTGTTATGCAAGAGTTACACAAATGACTAACATAATTGCGACGTTGTCTTTATGGAATAAAATATTTAACCGCGTAGACTTATAATGAACGTTCTTCTTCTTTTGTATGGTACCTTTCAACATATCTAAATTGGTGATTCGGATTTATTGAAGAGCGTAGCCGGGATACAATATTGTCTTCGGTCCCAGTGATCGAGCCTTCGGGTTTGAAGTAGTTTGAACAGCTGGATAAGGGACTGGCTTCGCGGTCCGTCATTGCGCGTATCGGTAACACTACCGCACGCGAAGAGACAACAAAACTTGCACACGTATCCGGTACGTACGAGTATTATTACCTAACGAACTCTATTACCAGACTGTGACCTTTTTTTTCTTTTTGGGTACCATCGAGAATTGAAAAAGAAAGAACCAAAAAAAGAACCCAGAAAGAGAGTCAAGCGTCTTACCAACTAGCTGAGGTAGTTTTAAACTATTGAAATATGAGCTGACAAAAGATTGATGAGGTTAGTTTTTTAGTGAATTAATTTTTCATAAACAAGGTTGCGAACAAAGGAACATATTTAGGTTTTGCGTCTGACCTCTCGTTAAACTAATTTTCGAGTGATGTATTCCGCTATGTGATGCACGCTAGACATTATTTATTGAAGAACAATTTTTCCTCAATTTGTTAATTTATTGATAACTGTGTTGCATTAATTAAATTGATTAAAAACTGCATGAACCCAAAGGCTTTAGTAACTGAATAGCGCAAGGAATAATCGAATAAATTAATTATACTGAATCAATCAAATAGGGCGATGTATGTCAGGGTTTATGTGGCGGTCCTGTGGCGCGTAATGGTCTGCCTCTGATTGTTAGAAATATGAGTGGCGTGTGCCGCTTTAGGTAGCGCTTGAAGATAGCCCTTTTTGGAATAACTTATTAAAATGTATGATTATGCATTAATACTACAAATATTCCCTCGTCGTCGTTGCTGGGCCTCGTAGTCGAGGACCCCTCGCCATTCTTATGTCAATTCAGATGGAAAGCGAAGCTGTGCCGTGGAGTTTTAGTTTCTTAGCAATATGTTGCACACCAGCAAGCTCACCGGTCTCACCGGTGTACTGGATTCGATGGCACACCTGAAGTGAAACGATTGGAACATACAGGCATGTTTTTTTTACCCTTTTTTAAAGAATATATATAACTGAAGTCATATGTATCCTTATACCCCTGACTACTAGGTGGAAAAAATACCTGTGTCATTCGAGGGTAGTAGCACAGGACGGGGTTCGAACCGGCGACCTTCCGCACGGAAGTTCAGTGCATTACCATGCGGCCATGCACCTCACATACACTACACTACACCTGAAGCCGAATGTATTCATATCACATGTAGGATGATCTATAAAGGTTTCCTTGCAATTTCTCTTACCTTGGTGAGTTTTCTGCAATTTTCTTACCAAAAATGTTTTTCTAAACATATGCAGATACGAGGTGGTATCAAATCCAATGGCCGTAGCCACCACCTTCCTATCCTTACACCCAACTTATTTTTTTTTAAAGTATTTTTAATCTGTCAATAATAGAAGGTTTGAATCCTGCCTTAGATCGCTATTGAGGAGAGTCTACTCTCTAAATAGAAGGTTTGAATCCTGCCTTAGATCGCTATTGAGGAGAGTCTACTCTCTAAATAGAAGATTTGAGTCCTGCCTTAGATCGCTATTGAGGAGAGTCTACTCTCTAAATAGAAGGTTTGAATCCTGCCTTAGATCGCTATTGAGGTGAATCTACTCTCTAAATAGAAGGTTTGAATCCTGCCTTAGATCGCTATTGAGGAGAGTCTACTCTCTAAAAATATAATACATTGGCATTTATTTTATTGAAGCATGTTGATTAGATCCCCTCCGTGGTCTGATTAGTAAAATATCTATCTTCCGACTTGGGAGTAGCGAGTTCAACTACCGTTGGAACCCAGTTTTTTTTATAAACGATTCTAGTCACCTAAAACTTCTTTAACATATTTCTGGTTGATGGGAAGAGATTACCACATAGCAATGATTCTGCTAGTTTATATTGTTTACAACAAAAGCATTAATTCATTTTATTTTAAATACTTGAATGCCTATTATCCGTGATGAGTATAATATAAGGCACAATACAATATGGGAGATAAGGGTACTTGATGTTGGTGCCATCGGAGATGACAACGTAAGACAATTTGTTATAGGCATATCGTATTGCACAGAGAGCAAGGTGCTTCGATACTTGCAGCTTGTCTGCGTGTTTTTTCTCCATTGGGTTCCTGATAACTAGCAAAAGTTCTACATCATTTGGTTTTATCTGCTGTTCCTTGCTGAGCATATAACAAAAACCTTCGTAAAATTCGTTTAGTTTAGAATTTTTCCTAAATATTTTCTATTTATAGAATACCTTATTTTTAATTTTATCTTATATTATTCACGAATATTTGAGACGTTCACAGTTATTCCCTGTTTATTATATACATTTTGATTTTACGGTAATGAGTCATTCCGGAAGTATACTGAAATACAGAAGTAAACAACGTAATGTTTGTGAGCCTGTTTTGTATATGACTGAAATCGAAATTCATTGTTAAGGCATTGCTATTTAAAATTATGTAAAATGTATGAGTTTCATGACACAGAACGGAAAAGAATACGCGAAGAACATGAAAAAAAAAAACATATTCACTATAAAATGCAAGGTGTAAGTTTGGTTGTCTTCAATCAGTTTTCACGTGACAGTTAAACGTTAAATACAAGTGTGTACAATATCTGGAACGAAACTTGGTGGCCCTGTAAGGATTCCCTGCATTAACTATTTTTCTGTAACTACATTGGTTAAGCTATATGCTGTTTTATTTTGTATATGTCGGAAAATGTATGACAGAATAAGGACATTAGGAAAAAATGCGAATTGAAAAAAATGCAATGCTTATGATGGAGAAAGAAACCTTGATATGGTTCGGTCATGTAGAAAAAAGAATGACGAATGATTTCCAAAAATAACCTATGTGAGTATTACAGAAGATATAATAAATTTGGGAAGACCTAGAAAAACGTGATACGACCAAATGATGCAATAGTGAAAATACATGATTATAGAAGTATTCAATATCTATAGAACAATTTGGGATGAAAACTATTTGAGCAGTTTTTATTTTTCAGCTTAGTAAGTAAATTTATGTATCGTGATTTTTCACGGGTTACAGCTAGTTATTATATTATCGTGGGTCCAATACTATAACTAGGTAACTCAAAATTTTCTATTCTGAGAAAATGACGTTTTTAGTTTCGAGGTCCCTTTGTCTGGTAACTCCTCTTTAATTATGAGGAATCGCACTAATCTTTTTTATGAAACTAATAAAGGAGGTTTCAATAAATCGTAAGATATAAGTTATATGAACTACATATACGAGTATTTACTTTAAGCATTCTTTTGTTTCCACGTTTACGACTTACCTAATTATGAAAATGCTAAAAACTTCAGTTGAATAATCAAATTTCAGATACTTATTGATATCATTGGAAAGCCCCTTCGATGAGCAATCCATTAGTGTAAATAACTCAAAGTTAGTTACCTAGTTTCGAGTATTGAGCCCACGTTATATAAAAAGGATTCTCAAATACAAGATTACCGATCTCTGAAGTGAACAAACACATTAAAAAAATGATAACAATGAGCAGATATATGTAGGTGTATTAATATTGTAGGGGAAAAAAATATAAACATGATGTATCTACCAACAATTAAAATGTACTCGTATTATGGTGGCATCATATTTATGTGAGTGTGAGAAATAATAATAGTCTGGGACAAAAAAACAATTAAGAGTACGTTACGATTAAATAACGCAATTGCTATAACAATACGGACTCTATACACACACAGGGGGATCCATACCATGAAACACTTGTTTTGTGATATTTTAGGATTTATAGCATTTCATTGCATTATGGAATTAAAAAATATACAAATGGATTTTAGCCATGGAATTTGTCTACCTAGAGGCACTAATCTAAAAAATACGAGGTTGTGATGCTGATATTTGGAGACGAATTGGTATACATTTTGCTTCAGAGAGGAGCAAAACTTTGAGGTTGATTTTTACTTTATCGAACTAATAAATTATTCCTAATCGATACAAAAGACCAGGGTATTATGAATGGCGCTTTTGTCATTGCGTGCCCTGTGTCACTTTTTGTCATTGCGGTATCCCCGACCGTGTCTTAAAGTAAATTAATATTCAATCAGATTAAAAGTAACAAAAAATATAATAGAAAAAAATATACATTTCAAGGAAAATATGTGTAAGGATGGTATTTGTATAGGAGTTAGGGGTAGAATACATTTTGAGATAAATAATTTAAGAGGTGCATGGCCGCGCGGTAACGCATTGGACTTCCGTGCGAAAAGTCTCCGGTTCGAACCCCGCGATTTGCTACGTCCCTCGAATAACACATACATTGTTTCCGCCTAGTCTTCGGGGCTAGAAGTATACCTATGCCTTCGCTCATATCTATTCTTAAAAAAAAAACACATATATTTTTTAGTTTTTTTTTTCAAAATTAATAAGGATGAAGCATACCTGATTGATCTAGAAAGAGGGCCGCAGGGCCAGTTTTCTGAATGATAAATTAATGCTCTAAAATACCGAGATGATAAATTAATGTTCTAAAAAACTCATTTTCAAAGCATTTAACCAAATACAAAAGAGGTCTTTGCTCTCCGCGCGATGTCCTCATCCTCAATCCACTCATATGAATGGACATTGTATCCACAATTACCATTGTGCTCTATATATGCGAATAAACATTATTTAATTTGTCTTACGAAATAGTCTATTAGTGAAACATATTTTTTATAAGTCTATGTTCGTGTATGAGCCGGCTCTAGGTTTTAATATACATTTAATTTTATATTAGACATTAGATGTAATCCGTGAAAAATCCCTCGTGAAAAGTTGATAAAATAAAAACTGCTGAAAAGTTATAAGAACGAATGTATGTTTGAAACTTTTGTTAGCCTGGAAATTTGGATTGTTTAAGAACTTAATCAAAAGTTGAGGAATATGGCACTGTGGTTCATTTTCCAGCTTCAGGAATACCATTTCAAGAACAACAGTTCACGAACAACAGTTCAAGAACAACAGTTCAAGAACAAAAGTTTAAGGAAAAAAGTTCAAGGAAAAAAGTTTAAGAACAACAGTTCAAGAACAACAGCCCAAAACACACATTCATTAGGTTTATTCTAAATATTGACAACATCTCAAATCAATAGTATGAGAAAATATCATACCAGTAAATACGTTATTCACAAATTTGTTTTATCCACTTTGCACGGATTTATCCTGTTATACAAAGAGGGTCTGCTTCTAGACTTAGTTTATTCGATAGGAAGAATATCAGCCAGGATTCTTCTCATACTGCAAGGCGGTACTAAGAATATATCCACTGTATCATTCAGTTGATTCAATATCTCTATACCACGCGTGGCTGAGTGTTTAGTCATGATATTTGTTTAATAAGTTGGTATGTAGAACAGATGGTGATTCCTTGCACGGCTATATTTATTGAGGACATATAAACTTATGTTAGTGCTTTTAGAATCGCGCTTTTAGAATATAATAGAACAGTTGAAAAAACAACCTTGAAAAACCTTTAGTAGGAATATCACAATGGATTCTTGCCTTCTTGTTTCGAGGCTTCTATAGTTACACGCCGTGGAAAGTTCGACATGGTGAGCATATTTTGGGTAATGGCCCTTTGACCTGTACCATGGATATCTGAGGATTTTTTTTACTGGTTCTATATTATTCGTATATTTGAGCTAATAAGGAGCCCAAACTGCAGATGTATATTCTAATTTAGTTTTTATTAGCTAATTATATAAGTTTCGAAGGATACCGGTATAATTATTGTATAATTATATATAATTCGTCTTTCGGATTATTTTGCTTGCAATATATCGTTGAAATGTCCGATATTAAATTTATTGGAAAATTATTTATGTTATAATAAAAAAGGGAAATCAGCAGCAAATATATTTACTATTGTTTCCAATGTGTGTTAAATGGAAATTAGCTATTTAATCAGGTGGTTCATGCAAAAAAACGAATCCGCTTCACTTCAATGAATCATTATTATCACTGATAGATACACGTGTGACTGCCCGTCTTTGTGGGGTTTGTGGGCGAATGTGTACATGGACTCACGTACGTGTTCATGGATTTCGTGGGAATGGATAGTCATTTGAATGATTTATGCGACTATGCTTAATTTACGTTTGTCTGGTTGGTTGGAAGAGATTTCCGCCTGGCAATACACCCTCCAGATTGTATTTGCAATAAAAGTGTCAAATAAATAAATACACATATTATGATGCCTTTTGGAATGATTGGTAGTGAAAAGATCTTTTTTAGAATGATATACTCGTAGTATATTTTTTGTCAGACTAATATCAAATGGGAATAAGTTAGTTTGCTGTCTTGTATATTTTTTTTCCAGCCAACCAGAATCGTTAAACATTCCTTAAGTGAAATTCAGATAGTAACCTTTTTTTAATATCTAGGTATAGACGAAAATCCAACACTTAACCACCGAGTTATAGAAGACATGTATCTAATCAACCAGGCCACCGATGTCACCCGCCAACACGAGAAGGCTTGACATGGTGACTTTTTGATATTAATGAAATTTACGCGCTATAAAGTTGTACAGCGTATGCAATATCTCAGTAGTACGCTTTCGTAGAACCAGCACTGGAATTCTGTACTGGTCATGCAAGCATTATTTGCCATTATATCCATAATAGGTGGGATATAATCATAACGTACCCATTACACCATTCGCTGTGATTTTTTTATGAAAAGCGTCCTTTTACTGTTGGTCCTATAAAATGGGATTAAAAAGGTCAACAAAAACAAGGTTAGTTGTCTGGCTGTCTGGATATGTAGATAAAGCAATAAAAATATACAGTAGACTCTCGATTATCCGGGGTCGCATTAATCGCGTTGTGGATTAACGGGGGTAGTAGAAAATTCAGATTTTTTAAACATTTTAAATAAATCGAAATATATGCTTATAATTAGTGATAAATCTAAACTTTAGGATGTGGATATGAACACTCGGATTATCGACATATTTAGTTTAACACTGTTCAGAGTTTAGGATGACGGTGGCTGAATTGACTGAGGAATGAGTGTGGGTGTTTTTTTTTCCATACACGAGTATAGTACATAATTGGTTATATTTTCACTAACCTGCTGACATGACGAAACTGTGTATGAGAAGAATACTGATAATTGGGATTATAACTCCTTGCTGTTATTTATAAATAATATATCTTGTTTGTGTTAATCTGAATGAATTTGCTGTAAGCGTTCTTTTAAAAATAATTTTAAAAAACTAAGGCACGTGAAACGAATTAATTTAGAAAAACTAATAAATCTATAATACTAAGAGGAGCCGAATAAACGTTGCATGAATTGAGAAGCATGAATTGAGAAGAATACACGGAGTGACAATGTATGACAGAATACAAAATGAAGTGATAGGGGATGAATGTGAACTCAAGGCTGATGTTAAGTAAGATGAACAATACATTATTTATAGTTAAGGCATTAACATTGTGGAGGTTTAAAGACATTGTACGTATAATTTGTTTTATCAAACTCTGTTTATTCCACTTTATGTCACATAAAGTGGAATATTTCACATAAAGTGGAACATTTCACATAAAGTGGAATAAACAGTGTTTGATAAAACAAATTACAAGATGAAGAATAGTACGCTGAGATGGTTTGGACATGTGAAACGAATGAAGAAAGACAAACAAAACAGATATGTGAGTGGAATGCGTGTGAGAGGAAGACCAAGGAAAGAAAGTCTGAATCAAGTGAATGATATTTTGTAAATATAAATCGTAAAAAGTCGGATAAATCGTAGGAATTGTATGAGAAGGCGTAAGGATGTGGAAGAGGCAAAGGATATGTATCGAAATTTTGGTGCTCTCTCTTTTCAGCCGGCATGATGACATGTATGTATGTGTCCACTAGTGAATTTCGCGGGTGTAAGTCAGAACAGGCAATACCCTAGTTATAAGGTTGATACAGGTCGTTGTCTTGTGTAAAAATATGTAAACATTTAAGTTAATTAATTAATAAAAGTCTGAAATCTGTCGGGAATCGAAACCATTAAACCACGTCGTCGGGCTGGTGCCCTGAAATATAGGATGCCCCAAAATTTATCATCCCATTTGTTTTTATTATAATTTTTAATATAATAAGAATAAAAGTTATAATAAAAACCAATGGAGTGACAAAATTTGGGCCAACAATATAGAACTTGTAATATTGTATATGTTTTAAATTTCTCGTAAGATAATTTTAATACGACAAGATATAACATAACAGCTGATAACAGCATGAATTTTGATTTTTTTTTTTTAATTTTGTACATTCTCCAATCATCAATAAACAATCTGTAAAAAAAATATGTACGTAAAATATTTCTAGTTTTTTTTATTTAGTCTGAAAAAACGCCCGAAATTCACGCCTCTAGAGTAGAATACTCTCTTAAAATGCAGAATTCATATTGTTTTGTTTTTTTTCCTTACCGTATTTTTTATTTGGCTTCACAAAAACAGTGACCAGCGATATATTGGAATGTAAATAAAAAAAACTAGTCCACGAACACAGAAAGTTTGACAAGCACTAATCTACACCTAAAGTTTATCTAGCGATAAGCAACGATAGTACATATAATCATGTAACCGTTTTGCAGGCACGATTTGTTTGGATTAACCTCATCCTACATTTCACAATTGCGAATGCAAAATGCAGATAAATTGATGCAAAGTAATTCCATTTCGAACAATGCCTCCTATCTCAATCGCGTGTCCATACCACACTCAAATAATAATGCGATTTCCTACCAAATACTTTTCTGATTGAGTTCGGTGCTGCAAATGAGATTCAGCGATTACGGACCAAGAAATACAAATAGACGATTAATACCAAATCAATTATAAGTTACCATATTTTAAATTTTGAAAATATATATTTTTTTCATATGGTACCCTTGATATTGGTAATACTACTCCGACGATTTCCGTGACCTGTTTTCCGACCCCAGAGGTTGCGGATTCAAATCCCGCTGTAACTCAGATTAAAAAAAAAGGATTCCAGTCTGATTTTCACTTAAGGTATCTATAACACATTTCTGGTTGGTTGGAAGAGATTGCCACATCTCAACAAATATTTGATAAAAATATGGCCACGAGGCGGTGTAAATCAAACTTGACCTGATCCATTCCCAGTCAACCAATGAAAATTTTCAGGAAAGCTTTCAAATTGGTTTTCTTTTAAATATCATAATCTTGGTGCTTAAAATTAAACATTTTTTATTAAATTATGTTTTATGCTTCCGTTACTTGATTACGACTAACAAGGAGATGTTGGATAGGTTGAAGAGACTCCAAAACGTCTGCATTCGATTTAAAATTAACTTAACGAACAACGACCACATGTCAGAGTTTCAAAATAGGCTAAAAATCAGACAGTGAAGGAAGCTTCACGTTCTGCTGTTATTATTTAACGTGCTTAACAATTCCAATTATTCTTTATACCTTCAAATTCTTTCAGGACATGGACATTTTGTTCGAGCAGGTAATGAGGGAATCTTTTACATGTCAATATATCATCACACTATATTTCACACATTTCATTTGCGGTTCGCTTAGAGCAAGGGTGGCCAACCCGCGGCCCGCGGGCCACGTGCGGCCCGCTGAGCGTCTACTTGTGGCCCGCGGAGCATATGCACACATTTTTTTCTTTTAGTGTACATAAAACCACCAAAAGAACATTCTATCGTGCGTAGTTCGTATCATATCCCATATATGAAAGTATCTCAGTACATTGATTCAACTATCGTGACAATTTCTTCTATGGTATATTCGTGTTAACAAACAATCACAACGTTAAGCTGATTTTAAAAAGCGCGCACGCCGATCTTGCGTGGATAGCCGTGAGCGTGAATGCGGGGTGGGATGCGTCGTGCGACCGCCAGTCTGTGGCAAGCTCGCAACGCCGTCGGACGTGTGGTCGCTTCCATTGTGTGCGTTATCGCCATGTGTCTCGTGAGATTTTGCGATCGACTTTCAAATACACATTGATAGGAATACAAGTTGCTATAATCGAGTATCCTGTCTAATACTATACCGAGTCCTGTCTACTTTTTTAAGTGCAGTGAAGGTAAGCAAACCCAGCTTTTATTTTTTTGAATTAATCTATGATATTTGGCTTTGATTTTGTCGAGTTCTATTTTTTGTTTTGTGTTTATTATAATTATGGGTATCTAACCAAATTACCAACCGTGCTGTTCACTGGCTTTTGTCTGAGTACCTACTTTTTCGTTTATTAGTACAAAAAAATAAAAGGCCTTTCTTTAGTATTTTACTTACTTTACATACTTTGTTTTTATTTTACTAATGAATTAGCTCGAATCAGATCCTTAATGGCAATACAGATTTTTTACAATGCACCACAAGCATCTCATCCTTTTGTCAGAAAATTATGTAATACTGATGTCATTTTATTTATTTTTTTAGTTAAAAACGAAGACCCACAATGGCGTCAAGTAGTAAAGACGTTGGACTAAAGAAGAGAAGAGTCACAGAAGAACTGAGAAGTTTTCAAGACAGATGGACTATAAACTATTTTTTCGTGGAATTTCAAACAAAGCCAATATGCTTGATATGCAATAATTCTGTTTCTGTCTTGAAAGAGTTTAACATTAAACGGCATTACGAGGCTAAACATGCAAATAAGTTTGATAAGTACGAAGGGCAATTTCGACAAGACCAAGTAAATGAATTAAAAAGAAAACTTTCTGCACAACGTCGGATATTTACTAGAGCGGCTCAAGAGTCAACATGCTATGTGAAAGCTTGTTATGCTTTAGCCATGATACTAGCAAAAAAATCGAAGCCATATTCAGATGGTGAAATGGTTACGGAATGTTTGGAGAGTGTCGTTGAAATTCTGTGCCCAGAAAAGAAAACGGATTTCTCAAAAATACTAGGCGTGTGGACGACATTGGAAAACATATTGAAGATAATTAGAAAAATCGAGCATCCAAGTTCATATTTTTTGCTCTAGCATTGAATGAAAGCACAGACCTAACTGATACCGCCCAAGTGGCGATTTTTATCAGGGGCGTTGATGTCCATTTTAACAAAATAGAAGAATTATTGGCACTGTATCCACTTAAGGACACTACTTGCTCACGAGATTTGTTAGGAGCTGTTACATCGACATTGAATCGCTTATCGTTACAACTCAACAACCTATCGGGCTTAACAACAGATGGTGCTCCAGAAATAGTTGGAAAACACGAAGGTTTAGTAAAATTTATTGAAAATGAGGCCTGCAAAGTTGGTAATACTTCGATGCTAAATTTTCATTGCATTATTCATCAGGAGAATTTATGTTCCAAGTCCCTTAAAATGGATCATCTCATGAAGGTGGTCATCAAAACAGTGAACTTTATTAAGTCGAAGGGGTTGAATCACCGTCAGTTCCAAGAGTTTCTCAAGTCTTTGGATTCAGAGTATAATGACGTTACATTTTATGGAGAAGTAAGATGGCTGACCCGTGCCAAAATGTTGAAAAGAGTGTTTGATTTGAAGCAAGAAATACAATCATTCTTCGCAAGCAAGTCAAAAAGTATCCCAGAATTTGAAGACAAGGAGTGAATTAGCGACTTTGCATTTCTGGTCGATATAGTTTGCCACCTAAATGTTGTTAATACTCTTCTACAAGGGAAAGAGCAACTAATTAATAACATGTATGATCTTATTTCCGCATTCCAAATGAAACTTGGGCTTTGGGAACAATAGTTAAGGACAAAAATCTTCACTCACTTTCCTATATTGTTATTGCAGCCAGACATCACACAAATGGCGGCGGATAAATACGCTTCGTTGATATCCGACTTGAACCTAGAATTTGAAAACCGATTTCAAGATTTTAAAAAGCATCGTGTGCTTTTTGCTGCATTGCAACGCCATTCTCCGTAGACGTGAATTTATTGCCAGGAATTTTACAAATGGAACATTGTGAAATGTGTTGTGATGTACAGTTAAAGGAGAAATTCAATCAGGTTGGTTTTACAAAACATATTTGGACAAGGAGAAGTATCCTGCATTTTACAAACATGCTCTATCGATGATTTTGCTATTTGGAAACACTTATACGTGTGAACAGCTTTTTAGTCGAATGAACCATATTAAATCTCAAATGAGAACACGAATCACTGATGAGCATTTGGAAAATTGTTTGCTTGTAGCAACAATATCAATCGTTATCAACATTGATGCACTTAGTTCTGATAAACAAAATCAGACGTCTCACTAAAATTTATTATATCTTGTTTATTTTTTATTATTATTTTTTGTATTGCCTAATTCTAATCTAATAAATATGTTTGATTCTCATTTTTGTTATATCTTCTTAAAAAAAAAACAATATATTTCTTGTTTCCTTTGAATAATAAAAGAAATTTTGTTGTATGGCCCGGTAGGAAATCTCATTTCTAAAATCTGGCCCGGCTGCTGAAAAGGTTGGCCACCCATGGCTTAGAGTGACTGTGAAACGAGCGTCCAAGAGATATCAGATATACACAACGAAAGTGAAATACAATACAACACCCTCCAACATACCTGGAGTAGTATTTCGGACGTATTGAAGAGCGTGGCCGGAGACAATATTAACTTCAGCCACGGTAATCAAGCCTTCGGAATAAGAGCCTGTTAAAAAAGTATTCGCGGTTCTTTATCGAACGTGTTGCCAACACCATCGCTTGGCTTGTGCAAGTATTTGATACCAGACAAACTGTTTTACCAATCTGGCATCCTTTTTTTTAGGGTACTATCGGGAATCAAACCCGAAAATCTTCGGGAGACGTTAAGAATCTTACCGCTTGGGCTACGTAGGAGATAAAATAATAAGTAAACATACAGGCATAGGAGAGAATGTATGGCGTGGATGTTGAGCGTGTAATAAAGGGTAATATGAACATGAATTGGCGTTGAATTTGTGATGTACTAAGGTAGTTGCATGGAATTGTAGGTAGTATAACCAATATGTGTGATGACGAACCGCGAGTTCCGTATCTACTTAAGTGGTTTTAAGACCGAAGGTTCGATAAACGGGACTAAATATAATGTGGTATCTCCCGGTCACGCTCTTCAATATGTCTGAATCACCGATTCGGGTGATCATACGAATAAATAATAAACTGTGATAACGATACGTAAGCATGTGCATGTATGTGAATGCAGAATGTAAACGTTTTAACTGATTGTTTTAGTGTTAAGAAACAGAACTTTTTTTTAGTTATTAATGAGACCACTTCGTCACAGGTCTTACCTAGTGAAGTGGCTCTCACCTTAAACAAAATGGTGGATTCGTGTTTATATAGTATTCTTGTACTCTTTAATTTGCCTCTTTATTCGAACGGGACTCGATTATCATTTTTTTAGTCATTAAAATTAATTTATTGAAAAACAATAAAATACTTAGAATATAATTATAAAAACACGTTAAAATCCCATTAAAAATCACGTTAGTATAACCTTATTGAAAAATTTCGCTGGAAAACCTCCGTAGTTTACTACCCCGTTGAAAATCTAGGTGGTCTAGTTCATAAACGCATTTCTACCCAAAGGTTAAGGGTCCAATTGCGGTTTGTACCCATTTTTTAAGAAAGTTTTAGTCTAGTTTTCAAAAAGGATTTTAGTCTAGTTCCTAACGTCGTTTCAAAATATTTTTGATTCGATGGCAGAGATTCTCACATGACTCAGCATGTTGTAAACGACGAAAGTGTAATACAATAGAATTTCAATAATTTGGCTGGGCAATTTGACAAATATTGTGCATTCACTTTATCAGTAGGGAGATTAGACACTGTTGCACTTTAAATGATAAAAACTATGCATTTTTAACGCAGAAATGTGGTGAATCAAGCGAATCTAACGTTACGTGGTTCCGTGTTGATTGTGTCAGAAACAATGAACGATATGAAGGGTGTCACGGGATGTTTTTTGTTTTATATTTATAGATTTTGGTGTTTAGATATATTGTTGGACTTGTTTTAGATGTGTTCCGTCCATCTGGATCGACGTGACATTAGCAAAATGACTTGACATATATTTTATCTTTTCAATATCAATTTTCAAACTTTTACTTAACAAAATTAAACAGTAATTCAAAAAAAGATGTTAGCGTTTTTACCCCTTATTAATATTTTTATTTGGGTCAATAGACTACACACATGATAAAAGATGACACCAGTTAAACCTGAACTTTTCTCTTGTACAATCCAAGATCATTCCACTTGAATAGATGCTCGAGATTGGAGATTGAAACACATGTCGCGGTTAGAGTTATTAGTGGAATTAAAAAGTTAACTACTAAGTTAACAAATATTAAGTGTCACAAAGTTAACGTCAAAACTATTGATAAATTAAAATAAACACTAACGACACGCGTAACATCTTCAAAAACATCATTGCACAACAGTTTTGTGTCAAAAAAGTCTCACGCCGCGAAGAAAATGAAATTCCATTTTTAATTAGTCAGTCAAGTTTGCAATTCAGCGTACTGCCATTGTTTTCATCTTCGCAATCAATCTCCGGTGTGACAAGCGGTTTCCTTTGCCAACATCACTAAGTGCTAACTATTATGCAAAATGAAACTATAAATTGTGTGTAAAATGTGCTAAGATGAGGAAAATCTCTAACATATCGGCGACACAATAGTGTTTTGAAGGTAAACTAACATCAAACATCCTGTATAGTAGACCGAAATGCTTAGAACTGTTTAGATTAGTGTTTCTCAAACTTATCGGGTGTTAAGGTTGTATATATCGTCTATGAATTCCCCCCTTCCACTTATGAATACATTTTTTAGATTAGTTTTTCTCAAACTTATCGGGTGTTAAGGTTGTATATACCGTCTATGAATTCACCCCTTCCACTTATGAATACATTTTTTAGATTAGTGTTTCTCAAACTTATCGGGTGTTAAGGTTGTATATATCGTCTATGAATTCACCCCTTCCACTTATGAATACATTTTTTTTCATAAAAGTGAAATAAAATTGATGTCTAAATGTATTGTACAGGAAAAATAATAATGTTAAAAGGAGAATGAAAGCCCTACCAGCACTGGCCGCAAGAATCAGGCAGATTTCGTCAGTGTGTGATAAAAAAGGATTTTGGTACCACGTAGGTACTTTACCATTTCACTCGAACATATTGCATCATTTTATAGGAAACATTTCATTATACGACTACGCCAGTAATAAATAAATATGCAGTTAATCTTTTAAACGGATATGAATTCAGAATCTTCTGGTCATGATCGAACAAAGTGCATTGAAATTTTCCGGAAGTCGCGACGAGACCCTCTACAATAGGTAGAATTGCTATTGAAATCTACCTTAAAATAAAGATCATCATCTGGAAGGAACAACAGTTGTCAATGAGTGACAAAAATGGTGGATTGATATACGATGATCAAATAGCGGTGTTAGCTAAGAATGAGGATGGATTATAGCAGTGCTTTTTTTTTAATAAGGTACCGGAGCTCACTTCTTGTCAAGCTTTTTGTAAACCGTAAAAAAGTTTGTGGAGCGCCACTCCACTGCAAAAAAGCACTTACAGTGCTTTTTTTTTTTTTAAAAGAGGAGCCGGAGCTCACTTCTTGTCAAGCTAACCGTAAACCGTAAAAACCGTAAACCGTAAAAAAGGTGGTGGAGCGCCGCTCCACTGCGCTCCACCGCAAAAAAAGCACTGGATTACAGAGATTAATAAATATATTTTTTGAGAGATTTGAAAGGAAGTGTTGAAGAATGAATGAATGTTGAGAAATTGTGTCAAAAATTATAGTGATAGAAAAGTGTGAAAGGAAAAGTAAATACGATATAAAGGTAAGCAATGAAAGATTCGAGTAGATTAAGGAATTCTGCTATTTAGCTAGTATTTTCTCAGAGGATGGAGTATGTTAGTTACGGGGGATATTAAACGGCATATCGCAATTGGAAATCAATAGGATACTAAAATATATATACTTGAACCAAACAGATGATAATCCATTTTTTCTTTCCTTTTATCATTAGAATAAATCACCCTTCATTCATTTGCATAGTAGCCCTTCAAAATATCCGAATTGGTGATTCGGACATAGTGAAGAGCACAGCTGGTAAACAACATTGTATTCGACCCCATTAATCGAGGCTTGGGGCTAAGAACCACTGGAGTAGGCACATAACTCGCGGTTCTTCTATCTCGAGCGCGTGTGAGTAACATTTCCAGAAGAACTCGTTTACAAGACTGGAAACCTTTTTTAATATTTTTTTTGGGTACCATTGGAATTCGAGCTCGAAAACTCTAGATGAAATTTACGCGTCTTATCAATTAGACCAGGGAGGTCGTCTATTAAAAAAAATAGCATATGCAATACGTGTAACTTTGCCGTTAAATGACCTTCTTCAGACCTTGGTCTCAATTTGTTTGCATGATTTGAATACGTAACTCCGGATATGAATGCATCGGAAGCTGCCAATATATGATAATACCTTGCAAAAAATGCCTTATTTTTAATAAATAAACGCCTAATAATTATTAGTCGTGTTATCAATTTGGCAGTGCATTTTTATGTCGTAATCACTTAATCATGGTGTATTTTTTTAATTTTGTCTATTTGGAAAAATGTAATAAAAATAAAATTTTATGTCAATCATGAAATCCCAGTGACTAATAAAATGTTATTTAGCAAAAATTTAGATCAGCGGTTCTAAACCTTTACATAAATGCCTACCACCAAAACAAAAATCAAAAATTTCTCTATCACCAACAAAAATATGTATTGTATACAAATAGGAAATCAAGATAATATGATATTATTATTAAGTTATTGTCACGCATTTTTGTTTCAATTTTAATAAAAATAATGTTAAATATTGGCAAATACGATCAATAGTAAAATCAACAAAATGATTTCTCACTTCACGCTTGTTTCTCATAGTTGAGGCAACCTTAAACTTACATTAAAAAATAAAAATATTGGAAAAAAGCATTACTTTTGAATAGTCAAAATTTAATACTGTGTATTGCACAAATTATCCATGTATCATATCGCGGCGAAACACCAGTGGTAGCGTACCACTGGTTGAGAACCGCCGAGCTAGAACATACTTAAAACTTAGAGCAAATATTTATGATAATTTATTATACATTTTATATATCATAATAACATTGGAAGCCCAAAATTGCACACTATCTTATTGTATAAACTATAAACAATTAATATTTTCCGTTTTAGAATCATTAACACTACACTACACTCAAAGCCGAATTGCTTATTATCACATATTAAAAGATCTAAAAAGGTTTCTTCGCAGTTCGTCTTCCCTATGTAAGTTTTCTGCAGTTTTCTTGCCAAATATTTTTTCTTAATATAAGGAGATGTGAGGAATATGCCCAATCTAATGGCCGCTGCCATCATTGCCAAATTTCACAAAAATCCAAATTACTTGAAAACCACTGAATATCGCGGAACATACATGGGGATTAAATCGATAGGTATTGAGGTCCCCAATCACCCTGCTTCCGTTGATCGTCACCGGGTGTTACACCCTGTATGATGTCCTCGGGCAAGTTTACTGAGAGATAACAAATAAAAGACAATAAACCCAGATCCATATAAATTCAGTGTCTATTTTAAATTATCTGTTTTTTATATAGTGAGTAAACATATAATTACTTGTCATGTAAATAAAGTAAATAAAAGTATACAATATGACGATTTCTTCCAATCAACCATATAATTGTTTTACAAAGTTTTGAATGAAAGGGGAGCGATTAATATGATTGATAAATACAAAAAAATGGCAAAAAAAAACAAATTCAACAAGGTCATTAAGGCTGGCAGATTTGAAACTGATGACGGAAATCAGGAAAATACGCTTTCACCGAAAGTTTAATTCGCTTTAATTGCAAGTTTTATATTAGCTGGTTCCAAAATCTAACAGCATGAACAGTAGAAATATTGAAGTATTTGTTATTAATAAATATGTATTTGTTTCCATAATTACGATTCTTCTCGTATTTCGTGAAAAGATTGCGAATTGATAAGCCCTTTGTTTTAACTTTATATTTTGAGCGTATATTTCTCGTTGTAAGTTTCGTTCTGCATAATTTAAACCAATTAGTGCGTATCCTTAATTATTCACCAAACAAATTTTGGAGCAAAATTTTACAACGGTCCGTCATGGGAAGAAAACCACAGTGTATAGGCACTTGGATTATTAAATGTTAAAACTCCCATTTCCGGTGCTAAAGTAAGAAAAATATAGACTGACCGCTGTTAGAAGTCCTACTACACTAGGACCATCAAATGCGGGATATTTATTTATTTTAGTAGGAAGGATAGACACCTTAAATATATTATTACGAATTATAACTAACAGATACCACGTCGTCCACGACCAGCGCATGGTCAGGCGATGATACAGTTAAACTTTTATAACTCTACCCTCAGTAGTATGCGTGTACTTTGTCTGATAATAATTTTATATGAATTATGTAAACGTTTACACTTTGTAACATTTTTATTTTGAATCGATGCGAACTCTTAATTTCAATATATATTATTTCAATGGTCGAAATCAGCCATACATTATGAGAAAATACAGAAAAAAACATTTCCGATTGAAATACCAATTTTCAATTGTTACCAGACTTGCATGCATACACATATATGCCAATTAATCGAAATATCAATTCTCAATTGTTACCAGACTTGCATGCATACACATATATGCAAATTAATCGAAATACCAATTCTCAATTGTTATCAGACTTTCACGCATACAGATATATATGCCAATTAATCGAAATACCAATTCTCAATTGTTACCAGACTTGCACGCACACACATATATACAAGTTAATCGAAATACTAATTCTCAATTGTTACCAAACTTGCACGCATACACATATATGCCAGTTAATCGAAATACCAATTCTCAATTGTTACCAGACTTTCATGCATACAGATATAACATATATGCCAATTAATCGAAATATCAATTCTCAATTGTTACTAGACTTGCACGCATACACATATATGCCAATTAATCGAAATACCAATTCTCAATTGTTACTAGACTTGCACGCATACACATATATGCCAGTTAATCGAAATACCAATTCTCAATTGTTACTAGACTTTCGTGCATACAGATATAACATATATGCCAATTAATCGAAATACCAATCCTCAATTGTTACCAGACTTGCACGCATACACATATATGCCAATTAATCGAAATACCAATTCTCAATTGTTACCAGACTTTCGTGCATACAGATATAACATATATGCCAATTAATCGAAATACCAATCCTCAATTGTTACCAGACTTGCACGCATACACATATATGCCAATTAATCGAAATACCAATTCTCAATTGTTACGAGACTTTCATGTATACAGATATAACATATACGCCAATTAATCTACATACCAATTTTCAATTGCTACCAGACTTGCATGCATACACATATATGCCAATTAATCGAAATACCAATTCTCAATTGTTACCAGACTTGCATGCATACACATATATGCCAATTAATCGAAATACCAATTCTCAATTGTTACCAGACTTGCACGCATACACATATATGCCAATTAATCGAAATACCAATTCTCAATTGTTACCAGACTTGCATGCATACACATATATGCCAATTAATCGAAATACCAATTCTCAATTGTTACCAGACTTGCACGCATACACATATATGCCAATTAATCGAAATACCAATTCTCAATTGTTACCAGACTTGCACGCATACACATATATGCCAATTAATCGAAATACCAATTCTCTATTGTTACGAGACTCTCATGCATACAGATATATGTCAATTTATCTAAATACAAATTCTCAATTGTTACCAGACTTGCATGCATACACATACTCGTACTATATATGCCAATTAATCGAAATTTCAAAAAGTCTTATTTTTCGAAACTTGGCATTATACAATTTGCTGAACAAACCCGACGATATGACATACACGATATGATCATAAATCCGATGAGGTCGATTCATCTTGACATATTAAACACACGTTTTCCTCTATTCTCATTTTCACACATCGTTTCGTTCTGGATAACTTCTTAAGGTGATCGTACTCTAACAATAACTTTGAAAAATGTTGAGACTTCTTCAACTGAAGATTCTTGACTTTTCGGTCATCTACATTGTTTTGGTTAACCTTATTCAGTCTAAAAGTATTTTTATTACAGCGCAGGTTTATGATTTAAAATTTAACGAAAAATTATTTAAACATACACAAATATACTCGTATCATTGTATCATATCCTTGATATAATAAACATGGAGTACAGATCTCGACACACATCCATCGCCTCTTCTACATCCATACACCTTCTCATACGATTTCTCTTACTTAATTAATTTCCTTCTTACAAAATATGATTCCCTTGGTCCAACTATACTTTCTTTGGTCTTTCTCTACCACGCCTTCCAGTTACATTTGCACCATATATTTGTTTGATTAATCATTCTCCATTAATTTGTTATAGGTACCCAAACCATCTCACAGTAATCTTCTCCAACATAGCAGCCTTAATTTAGTTCACATTCATCCTTAATCATTTCCTTCCATATTCTGTCATATATTGTCATCCCACGTCTTATAACAAAGTACATGCATTTCTACAGCATTCATTCGGCACCTTCCAGTCTTTTGAAATGTGTTAATGAACTACATTATGTTGTTTTTTTTAAGTACGAGTACATTAAGGTATAGTATACGGCCCTGCACCTTTTGAGCCCTGGCCTGTTTGTGTGGATTTATACGTATGCATTTATTTTTAACTACAAATTTAATAAATTAAGTTAATGCTTCGATATTTACACGTGTATGTACATATTTTATTGTAACATCTTGTATTTCTGAATTCACTAGCACTATGAATTTGAATTCAATTTTTTGAACATTAAATGTCGAAAATAAATCAATTCTGTCTTTAATCATTTTTATTTTATTTACATATAGATGAAATTTAAATCTTTCACCCAACACTTTAATCAAAATTATTGCACATTTTTTTCTGTTTGTTTGGAAGAGTTAGTTTTATTTGCAATGAAACTTCCAATTTGTAAACTGTACAATAAGTGTTTAAATACTCGTAAATAAGTAGTTCCCCTGCTGCCTGTGAAAATTATTGCAATAGAGAACTTCTCCATCCGTTTTTTTCTTGAGTTCAGCTGTCTTCTGTTTAACACACACGACTTTAGAATATTGATTTACATTGGTTTAAGAGGAAAATGACTTTGTTATTAAAAAGTTTATTGTTATTGCTGCACGTGTATTTCTCTTTACCGCAAATTTTCCATAAAAGGAGTTGACACTCATAAAAAATAAGATTACTTATTGTTATAAGAGATATTGAACTCCTTTGTTCATTTGTCACCCGTGTGCATTTTTGATCCGAATATTGATTTGTGATGATTCTTCAAATGTTATATTACTCACTAATGTATACAGGTGACGAGAGCATTGGCCAGATAATTTATAGCTGTAAAATTATTTTACATTCTTTTGAGCTTCGACATGTTGAAAATATTTTCCATCACTTCGATGACTCAGAATAACTGGTATACAAATCTGAACAGATGACATTAATATAAGCGTATGGTAATTTTGACAAAATCACTTTTGGGTCGAGGGGCAATTATTGTAGAATACAGCCTTTATCTTTTTCAGTTAGTATTTTTTCGTAGTCAGTAAAAGGAGGCACTCTCGGTCTTGACGGAGCTTGCGCCCTTGGATTTGGAGGCTTAACGATGCACCGCGATTATTTTTCTCGGTAAAAGTTAGCCCGCGAGAAAATATGACGTCCGCTTCCACCCCTTCTCAGTAATGACATCTAACAGCGATTTAAATACTTTCCTATCTCGACAAATATTCAGCCTCTTCCCCATCCATACATCTACGATTTATCTTATTCCTTACATATCCTTCTTTCAAAATATCATACACTTGATCCAACCATACTTTCGTCGATCTTCCTCTATTACGCCTTCCACTCACATTTGAATTGTATATTTGTTTTGTTAGTCTTCATTAATTCATTCGTTCTACGTTACCAAACCATCTTTGAGCACTCTTCTTAATCTTACTTAAGTCCACATTCATCCATAATCACTTCGTTCCGTATTCTGTCATATATTGTCACTCCATGTATCCTTCTTAGTTCACGTATATCTACATCATTTATTGGGCTTCTTTCGGTCTATTTCCATATCCATGTTTTACTTCCATACATCAAATTTGGTTCTAGAATGCTGTTGTGGACTATCTTAGCAGATTTAGATACTATCTAGGTAGAGTATATTAAAGCGTTAAATCGATATTTTATATTTAACTTACGCATTGCAGTTTTTTGTTTTTATTCCCTTACAAAGCGGCGAGATATTTCCTCAATTCACGTTAGGAAAATTCAAAATATTCAGGTTAGAACTTTATTAATTTAGAAATGAATTGTACTTACGTTTGACCATTGAGGGTTCCATATACTTCCTGATGGTCACAGTGATTGCTTGTTCTATGTTCTTCACATAGATATTTCTTTGGGTTGTCATGGGCCTGAAATCATTTTGTCTGGGTTCGAAGGCGTCGCATATTCCCAACTAGAAAAAAATACACACGTTCAACTCAGGAATAAAAATAAAATATAATTGTATTTATTTTAAATAATATAATTCAATAAAGATTCTGTACCAACGGAAATCGAACCAACAAACCCCGAGCTAGGAGACCAACAAGACTGTCAATTTTTGTGAATTTATATATATATATATATATATATATATATATATATATATATATATATATATATATATATATATATATATATATATATATATATATATATATATATATATATATATATATATATATATATATATATATATATATATATATATATATATATATATATATATATATATATATATATATATATATATATATCCGAGTCCAAGATATGAGGGTTTTCGGAGTTGCCTAACAATTCGTCCAAGATATGAGAGTCCAAGACGTGAGGGCTTGTGGAGTTGCCTAGCAAGACTTTCCAGATATGAAAGCTTGCGGAGTTGCCTTACAAGACGTCCAAAATATGAGTACTTGTCGATTAGCCTGGTAAAATGTTTAAGATATGAGTTGCCTAACAAAACGTCCAAGATATGAGTGTTTGCGGAGTTGCCTGACAAAACTTTCAAGATATGAGTGTCCAAGATATGAAGTCTTGCGGAGTTATCTGACAAGACGTTCCGGATATGAAAGTCCAAGATATTGGGGTTTACGGAGTTGCCTTTAGGATATGAGAGTACATGATAAGAGGGTTTGCGGAGCTATCCAACAAGAATTTCACGACAGAGTGAAGTGGAGAACAAACATTAAAACAGCAGACCTCATATTATAACGGGATGATTGTATAGATTAAGAAGAATCATAATGTTACAGATTATTTATTGAGTATATTTGACGTGCAAAGTCACCTTGACATTGAAAACGAAATCGGTATAATTGGAGTGATTTTTTTTAATTCATCAAACATTTTCGTGTTGTGATGCATTCAAATTGAATTAATAAAATATAATTATGTCTATTGCGTCTCATCATCATTATCAGCCCAGTTGAATTCAGTGTTGGATATATACGAGTACATAGGTCTTCCTTCTCTCAGAAAGTTTTCTGATGTCATCCGACCATCTTGGCAGGGGTCTTCCCAAATTTACTTTCCTTGTGATTGATCGACCCTCCAACACTCTCTGGGTTCACCTATATCTAGCATTGTGTCTTTCTGGGTTTCACGTCTGGATGGTTATCTATTCCTTCGTCTTCCGGTCCCGTAATGAGATATTCAGCATTCTTCTCTCTATAGCCCTCTGTGTCACACTGAGCGTATGCATTATTGCTTTGTGAACGTTGCCGTCTCAAACCCATATTTCAGTATTGGGAAGAGATACACGGAATCGAATAAGCCTTTCCTTAGAAAAATATTTTTGGTACGACGAAGACTTTAGAACAAAGGATAACTTACCAAATGCAGCCCAAGCTTAACTGCATCTTCTCTCAATTTCGACATCTTGGTTCTCTCCTTCTCAAGTATTATTGAATGTTCAAGATATATGTACATAAGACTGAACTTTCTTTGTCGTCTTCATATGTGTTATTTTGCTGCCTGAGTTGCTTATAACTTTGGTTTTAATGTATTGTACGATGCTCTACTTAATTCTGTGAGCATTTCAGCAATGTCATTATCATCGTTAGCGAGAAGCATTATATCATCTGCAAATCGTAAATTGCTTAAGTATTCGCCATTGGTGTTGATGTCTCTATATTACTCCAGTCCAGTTTTTTTAAGACATCTTCCATCACTATAGCAAAAAGATTTGTAATTTGTTTTATCAAACACTGTTTATTGCACTTTTTGTAACGGTATAACCCTACCGGTTTCAAGGCTTTCACCTCATCATTAGGGGAGCACAACAAATTACAATGTTTTTAAACCTCCATAATGTTAAAGCCTTTACTATAAATATGTTAATATACAAAAGCATTGGTGAAATTGTGTCACCTTGTCTGATGCCTCAAGACGGCCTGATGACATTCGACAGGTGACGGGGAGAAATTTGAGACGAGATACACAGGGTAGCCAAAAACTCATATCCAACATTGGGTCCAAAGGGGATGATTATGATAAAACAGTGTAGTGCCGTAGATCTAGTGACGTTAAATGATGGTTACGCTGCATTCGAAATTTTCTGTGAAAGTGCTGATAACTTGCTACTATTTGAATTCCAAACCTTAAGGCACTTTATAAGTATATTTACTGCGATGTGAGTTATATACCTTCTCCTGTGACTTCTGATTTAGGTCCATCGTCCCTACTGTTCTTTTTACACTCAAGTATCGCCGCCGGGGGAGAAATCCCTTTGGACAGGACAGTTTCATATTTGTCACTACGTAACATCATGCTCATAAAAAATAAAGAAGATTTCGATCTTCTAGTATAGATCGCGCTGAATGAGAACTAATTTTGTCTCCCATAACAGCGAGGGTCGTAGTGAGATCAAATTGAAAAGTGTAGTTCCTTAAAAATAAGTAAAAAAAATGAATGTAAGGCAAAAAACTCACCTTTTGTAGATCAGATGTCAGCACAATCAGTCCCTTGAGCATAAAACTAGGGACCCAAGCTCGCACACGGGTATTTGTAAGCATATTGTTTATCTGCCTCAAGCTCGGAGCACCTTGCACATGCAAATCGTGTATTAACTGGTTAATCCCAAATTCGTAGTCAGGTAAAATAATAAGCAAATAGTACTCCGTTGTATCCAGTGGAAGCTTCAATACCATAGATTTCAAATAGGGTATATAAGCGAACTCTAACACTGTATCGTATGTCATGTACGTGATTTGGACTTTGTCGAAACCATTCACCAGAAATGATCTTTGGTGCTGAAGCCCTACTCTTTCAAATGTTGGATTTCTTACAAACAAAGGACGATAGAATGCAAATTGATCTTGGGCGAATGGATGGAATACTTTGAAATTGTATAAATGTCGTTTTGATCTGTTTGATATTTTAGATGAGTTCATATTTGCTTTTGCTGTTACAACACTTATTCTACTTTCTGCTCGGATCATAGTAGTTTCTTTTATTGGAGTTGTTGTTTCAAATGTAGTAGTTTCTGGAGATTCAGTTATAGTTGAAGCCATTGTTTCCGTTTCTCTTTCTGTACTCGTGATTGTTGAAACATTTGATTCAGTTGTTATCGTAGTATCAGTACTTTCTGAATCAGTTGTCGTTCTATCTCTATCTTCATGTGTAGTTGGAATAACGGTGGTCTCTGTGGATGTATTCATTCTTGATGAAGTAGTAGGAATAGTACTAGTTTCATTTAAACTAGTCGTCGATGTTTCAATATTTTCTGTGTTCACAGTCGTTGCCATAGTTTGTGTAGTGGATAGTTCTGTCACTGTTGTATCTCTAACGGTAGTAATTATTGACTCAGTAAATGGTGTAGTAGTATCATTTTCATCTTCAGTTGTCATTGTTGAACTTCCTGTAACCAAGTTTGGTGCACTTGAATTTCGATTGTTTAATGTTGTTAGTTCTGTCGTAGTTTCTACTTGTGTAGATCTGGACACCCTTGTAATCGTTGCAGGTTCTTCATCACTTTCAGATGTCGTTGATTTTGTTTGTTGTCTTTCTGTTGTTATTTCTCTTACGTCTTCTGTTATTTCTTGAGAATTTCGAAGAGTTGTTGAAGTCATCTGTGCCTCAGAGTTATTATCGTCGTCTAAATCAATCTTATCCATGATTGCTGAAATTGTTGTTGATCTAGTGGCAGATGCAGATGATGGCATCAAAATTGTAGATATAACGGTGCTATTTTGAATTTCACTAATAGTTGAAGCTAATGTAGACTCTTTTGTTGTCATAATTGTTGTTATAGTCCCTAATGCTGGTCTCATTTCTGTTGTTGATTGAATTGTATTTTCTGATAGAGGTCTTCTCGTTGTCATTCCTTGAGTGGCAGTTTCTGGTGAAGGGGTATTTTGTGTTGTTGATTCTGCTGTAGTCTCTTGTAAAGTTATCGTCGTTGTTGTTTCTGGAATCGGTGAAGATATTGTTGTTGATCGAGATGACATCTCAGTAACAGAGCTTGATTCTGTTGTTATTTCGGCAGTAGTTTCCGTGATTGGTTCGGTACCAAGCATTGGCATAGTTGTATTCTCTGTCAATGGACTGCTTTGACTTGTTAATCGACTCGTTGATTCTATTATTTTTGTTGTACTACTTGTCGTTGATTCTGTGGTTGTTTGTGGAGAAGTATTGGGCATTGTTGTAGATTCCATTGTAGTTTCATCTCTATTTCTCATAGTTGTAACGTAGTTTTCTGTTTTACCACTTTGTGTTGTCGCTGAATATTCCAATGTTGTTTCTTCCCTTGGGTTCGTTACTCTTGACATAGTAGTCATTTCCATAATAGGTTTCATTGATTTATCAGTTGTAGGTGTCATCGTTGCAGATGTCATCGATGCAGATGTCATCGATGCAGATGTCATCGATGCAGATGTCATCGATGCAGATGTCATCGTTGCAGATGTCATCGTTGGAGATGTCATCGTTGCAGATGTCATCGTTGCAGATGTCATCGTTGCAGATGTCATCGTTGCAGGTGTCATCGTTGCAGATGTCATCGTTGCAGATGTCATCGTTGCAGGTGTCATCGTTGCAGATGCCATCGTTGCAGGTGTCATCGTTGCAGATGTCATCGTTGCAGGTGTCATCGTTGCAGATGTCATCGTTGCAGGTGACATCGTTGCAGATGTCATCGTTGCAGGTGTCATCGTTGCAGATGTCATCGTTGCAGGTGTCATCGTTGCAGATGTCATCGTTGCAGATGTCATCGTTGCAGGATACATTGTTGCAGGTGTCATCGTTGGAGGTCTCATCGTTACAGTCGGGTCGTCCTGTAATTCGGTTGTTTGATAAGCAGTCGTGCTTGATGGTACTTCGTTAGTATAAGTGTTAGATGGAGATCCAAATCTGTCGCTGATGGTAGAACCGACAGCTTGAACAGTAGTAGTTCTACTCGTAGTTGTAGAATATCCATTATATTGCATTTCGGGGTTTTGCGTTGAAGTTGAAGAAGACTCTGCTGGAAGAGGTTTGGGCATTTCAAAATCGTAGCCGTAGAATTTCAAAATTTCTCTGTATTCTCTTCTAAATGTAACATTTTCATTGTTGAATGTTAGTCCAGCCAGAAAGCCTTCCTCGGGTATGAAATAACTCTGAAAATTGAGAAAAAAGACATATTTATCAATTATCTCTTTACAATGTGGAGCGATTCAAAGGAAACGATAACGTCAAAAGTAATTGCGACGAGTAATGTCACTATTTCAGCAAACAATAGGGTTACTTCTTAGCGACAGATTTGAACGGTGTTTTTAAGATTAAGTACGACGTGTCTGTTGATTTTGGTTTTAACCTTCAACTAAATTAACGAGAAATTTCCTGTCGCTAAAAATGTTTACTTTTGTGGACATATAAAATATTTATTGCGCGTTTAGTCGGAAAAAATACAAATATTTTATTTCTTTAGATACTTTATCGTAAAATTTACATATGGCGAGTTTATTACCACACAGCAAATGTCTTCCAACCACCCAAACAACAGTTACGCAGTTTAGAGCCATGGGTGAAATATTACAAAATTGCTTTCAAATTTAAAAAATCATTAAAAACAAATTAAAAAAAAAAAACAAAATATTTACAAATGTCACCAAAGGTTTTGTTATTTGTTTAGTCAAATACCTACTGTTTATTCCACTTTATATAACGATATAACCCTACCGGTTTCAAGGTTTTCACCTCATCATCAGGTAACCTTGAAACCGGTAGAGTTATATTGTTATATAAAGTGGAATAAAAAGTGTTTGACTAAACAAATAACAAAGTCTTTAAACATCCATAGTGGTAAATCTTTAACTTTAAATAATATATACGAGTATATCACCAATGATTGGTAAAGATACGATTTTTTTATAAAAAGCACCTTGCAAGCGCCATTAAATAAATTCATCTAATTATGACATTATAATAAGGTGTGATAATACATATATAATAGAGTTGCCATTGTAATAGGGTATCATCATCATCATCATTGTCAACCAGGGTCGATCCACTGCTGGATGAAGGTCTCCCCAAGTTGATTCCAAATAGTTCGGTCTTTTGCTCCCTGATGCCATGTGATGCTGCCATGCTTCCTGATTTCATCTATCCAGCGTACCTTCGGTCTTCTTCTGGGCCTCTTTATGCCTCTTGGGTACCATTGGATTATTTCGGATGTCCATCGGGAGTCTGACATCTTTTGCACACCTTTATAACGTCTTCTACCTTTGTTTTATTGCGAATCCAGGTGTTTCGTTTACGGTCTCGTTTAGTATACCCCAACATGCATCTCTCCATGCCCCTTTGTGCGGTCTGGAGCTTTTGTGTGTTCTTTACTGTGAGCGTCCATGTCTCGCAGCCATACGTAAGTACTGGAAGGATGCACTGGTTGTAAACCCTTCGCTTCAAGGATATTGGGAGATTACTTTTGAAGATGTTGTTCAAACTTCCAAATGAGCTCTACGCTAGTTTTGTCCTTCGTGTTATTTCCTCCGATATGCCACCTACAAAGGAAATAAGTTGGCCTAGATACACATATTCCTGGACAAGTTCTAGCGGCTTTCCATCTACGTTTATTGGTTTTGTATATATATTTGGTTTTTGAAATATTCATTTTTAAACCAACTCCCTTGCTGTCCTCTGCCAATTCTTGCAGTTGGTGCTGAAGATCATTCAGGTTTTGTGAGAATATAACGATATCGTCCGCAAATCTCAAATGGCTCAGCTATTTTCCATCAATCACCAGTCCTTTATTTTCCCATTCTAGTTTTTTAAATATGTATTCAAGTGTAGCTGTCAATAATTTTGGAGAAATAGTGTCTCCTTGACGAACTCCCTTACCGATTCGGAAGGTTTCCGAGGATTTGTGGAGATGTATTTTTGCTGATGCATCCTTATATGAGATTTTGCTGTTGCATCCTTATATGGAAGCTTTTTTGACTGAGTCAAATGCCTTTTCGTAGTCCACAAAGGCTAGGTACAGAGGGAGTTCGTATTCCTCACATCGTTCTATTATTTCCTGCAGCACCTGAATATGATCCATGGTACTGAAACCCTTCCTGAATCCAGCTTGTTCTCGTGGTTGGTTCGCGTCAAAAGTACTCGAGAGTCGGTTAGTTAAGATCTTGGTAAAACATTTGTATAGGGTAGGTAGCATGCTAATTGGACGGTAGTTCTTAAGATCCTCTTGATCGCCTTTCTTATGGAGAAGTATTACAGTTGCAGATTTCCAATCTTCTGGGATGTCTTTTTCTTGAAGGCACTTGTTGAAAAGTGTTGATAAGATGGTATCCACTTCTCGACCCGTTTGTTTAAGGACATCAATGGACAAACCGTCGGTACCAGTTGCCTTACCGGATTTCATTCCGTTGATTGCGTATCTGATTTCTCCTGGCAAGATCATTGGGATATTTTCATCCTCAGTTGTTTCTAGATTCAGATTTGTATCTGGTTCAGTTACAGTATCTGTATCGGTATATAGTTCTCTATAATATTCTTCCGCTCTCTTCAGGATAAGGTCTCGTTGCTTAGTTACAGTATTATCAGACAGTTTAAGTGCAATGATGTGGCGTTTTCTTAAAGACATATTTTGCTTTAGCTTTTTCAGACTCCTTCTGTTCTCAATCGTCCTTTGAACCATTTTTGTATTATATTCGCGGATATCTTTACGAATATTTTTGCGTAGCATTCTATTGATCTCTGAGATAGATGGTGATGTAGAAGCGGATTGTGTAGATATCATTTTTCTTCTTTGTTTCATAAGATCTAACGTTTCCTGCGACATTATTGTTTCTTTTTGGGAATATGAGCCGCCGTAGTTTGTTGCACTCTGTACTATCTGTTCTGCCATTGATTCTATTGTAATCAGAAGCTGTGGTTCGCTGACGATTTCAAATCGATTTTTGAGGTCTAGTTGGAATCCATTTTTGTTTTTAGCAAGTAGATCGTTGTTTATTATTCTTTTCTCCTTTTTCTTAACCACTTTGAAACGTTCAGTTTTGGTATTGATCCTTATTTTGGCTCTTACTAGGCGATGATTACTGCCTGTTTTAAAGCTGTTGAGAACAGTGCAGTCTTGGACAGTAAATCTTTTGTTTGACAGGATGTAGTCGATTTCACTTGTGTTACCTGTTGGGCTTTTCCATGTCCATTTTCTAGAGTTTTTCTTTTTGAAAAATGAATTCATAACGCAGAGTGAATTGCTTTGAGCATACTCCACAAGCCTGTTTCCTCTGTCATCTCGGGTGCCTATCCCAAATTTTCCCACTGATTCGTCATCTTTGTGGAGACCGCCGATTCTTGCGTTGAAATCTCCGATTACAAATTTGAAGTGGGATGTGTTTGCATCATACATGTTTTGAACTTCTTGGTAATACTCTTCGATACAATCATCAGAGTATGGACCGAATATCGCTGATTCGTTAGAGGTCCCACGTTTTATTTTGACACAAGGGT